>JARYGA010047028.1:0-43125 GCA_030545235.1 Helianthus tuberosus
TTCGAGAGTTTAGAGAGCACCTTCAGACATGTTCAATGTCCAAACGAGCGAAAGGTAGATTTCGCATCTAGTGTCTTTGAGAAACGAGCTTTGACATGGTGGAACGGTGTGATGAGAGATAGGGGTGCCGAAGTGGCACTGGCTCAAACGTGGGAAGAACTTCGAGCACTGATGATGAAGGAATTCTGTCCTCATCACGAGATCAGGGCCTTGGAAAGGGAATTCGACGATCTTAAGCAAGACAGCAGCGAACATCAAGCATACACTGATCGATATAAGGAGCTGAGCCTGTTGTCTCCTACCATGGTTACGCCTTTGGATAAGGCGATCGAAAAATACATTGATGGTCTCCCTGACTTAGTTCAGGACATTGTTACTGGTAGTAAACCCACTACAGTTAGACAGGCCATTGAGCTATCTGCAACCTTGACTGAATCTCAAATCAGGAAAGGTAAACTTTTTCGAAAAAGTGACAAGAAACCAATTGAGGAATCAAAGACCATGGATGAACAGACTGGATCCCCTAAGAAGTCAAAGAAGCGAAAGGCTTCTCAAAACTTCGCCATGGTTACTCACAATGATCAAGCCGTCCCCGACCAACCAGCTCAACCCCCTGCTAGGAAGCCATACAATGGAACTGCACCCTTGTGCAACCAATGTAGCCTCCATCATCAAGCCAATGTAAAGTGCCGCAAATGCCAAACTTGTGGACTTATAGGCCATATAGCAAGAGTCTGCCCAGCTGCAGCTGCACCAAACCAAGCTGGCAACAATCCTGCTCAAGGTCGTTTTCTACCAGGTTCTTGCTTCAACTGTGGTGAGATGGGCCATTTCCGAAGAAACTGCCCAAAACTTGCTAATGTGAATCCAGTGCAGGGATGAGCATCTGACCAACTAGAAGACAACGCCGTTTAGAAATAATCACGTCTTATGTATTATTTTCTTTTGTTGTCAAGGTCCATGAAACAGTTGTGATCATTGTTTATAAATAATTTTTTTATTTACATTGCAATGTATTTATGTGGTTGTATGTATAAACAACATATCCCCTACAATGCCGACAATCAAGGAATCGTATTCCTTGAAAAGCAAACTACCCCCAAAATTTTTCCATCTTCTGATCTCTTGCGTTTTCCACGAAATTCCTAAGTACCCATTTCTTCTAAGGAAACGAAGTACAAGGCGCAAGTTACAACACTGGACGAATACCCAAAGTACCACTATAAATCCTTAATAGGGTACCTAAGAGTATTTCCGTAAATCCTAAAATTGTTGTGTTCCTTAATTCCAATATTACGTTTCTTTGAAAACAAAATCGAATTTTTGGGAGATCATCCTATCTTTTCAGATAGATCCCAGAGGACATTGAAGTCCATCGACTGGTTTCCTGGTATACCTTGAATATCCAATCAATAACAAGTTAATAGCAAATTAATAATCAAGTTAAACTATGTAATTATGTGCTTATGTGTTCGCTTTTATGTTTTTGTGTAATCCAAGTTTTGTTATCCAAATCCTCGTAGAATCTTCCATATCTTCGTATAAGGGATTCATAGTAGGATATCCAAAGGTACTATATTAAATCCTCAATGGGCTTTTACGTAATAGTAAAGACCCTTGGATTATATTGTACTATTCCATAATTAGACTCCTTAATGGTCTAATTAAAAGAGATCATTTGTCGATCTAATTAAAAGGACCCTATGATAGTCTAGTCACACTCATCACAGGTTTAATTTTTCTTCCCCTTCACATTACAAAACAAATTGTGCGGACTGTGCAAGGAATTGCGTAATTATGGATGCATACATAATTATGGAATTTAGTGCACAGAAACCACATCAAGTTTTGTCATGTGCCTAGAGTTAAATCTATTCATTTCCATTTCTGAGAAAGCACCCGTTGAAAATGACTCCGTTTGTTCATTTTCGTTTATGAAGATTGTCCGTTGAGGAAATGAATATCCGTTTGATTATCCTTTTCATTTCCATTTTTGAGGAAGCACCCGTTGAAAATGACTCCGTTTGTTCATTTTCGTTTCTGAAGATTGTCCGTTGAGGAAATGAATCCCCATTTGTTTAAATCTATTCATTTTCATTTCTGAAGAATACCCGTTGAAAATGACTCCGTTTGTTCATTTTCATTTCTGAAGATTGTCCGTTGAGGAAATGAATATCCGTTTGACTGTCCTTTTCATTTCCATTTCTAAGGAAGCACCCGTTGAAAATGACTCCGTTTGTTCATTTTCGTTTCTGAAGATTGTCCGTTGAGGAAATGAATCCCCGTTTGTTTAAATCTATTCATTTTCGTTTCTGAAGAATACCCGTTGGAAATGACTCCGTTTGTTCATTTTCGTTTCTAAAGATTGTCCGTTGAGGAAATGAATATCCGTTTGACTATCCTTTTCATTTCCATTTCTGAGGAAGCACCCGTTGAAAATGACTCTGTTTGTTCATTTTCTTTTCTGAAGATTGTCCGTTGAGGAAATGAATCCCTGTTTGTTTAAATCCTTCATTTCCGCTTCTGAAGAATACTCGTTGAGGAAAATGACTCCGTCTGTTCATTTTTGTTTCTGAAGAATGTCCGTTAAGGAAATGACAGGATTATGCCTTGCATATCTCTGGTGGTTATTTGACACAAAGTCACAGATAGACTCCTACAAATAAATTTCGGGACGAAATTTCCTAAAGTAGGGGAGACTGTGACAACTGTGCCTCCGTGACCATCAAACAAATAACAAACCAATGAAATATTGTATTTCATACTTGGGATTTGTATAAATATGTGTATCCTTTGCACATATCAATTCTTGTTCGATTTCAAGCTTTAAATCGCTTTCTGGAAGGTTATACGCGCACTGATGCGTAAATATAACCAATTTAATGCAAAAAACACTCTGGAATAGTGAAATAGGCTTAACATATCTTAAATAACCTTTACATAACTTAGAAATAAGTTTTGGATGGTTTGGTATGCCGAAATCAAGTTAATTCGCTTACAGGGACTAAATTTGACAGACTGCGAAAGTATGCCAATTTGAACTGTAACAGACATTCCAAAACATGTCCATAAGTTAAACATACCATAAATATCCTTTACATAGCTTAGAAATAGGCTTTGAGGGGTTCGGTGTGCTAAAATAAACTTTTGGGTCATTCAGGGACTAAAAGCGTCAAAAAGTGCTCAAGTTTGCATTTTCGCGCATAACTTACGTTCTGAATACATCCGGACATCCAAAAATTTATGTAAGCACTAAAATATTTTATTTTAGTGTTTGGCATAAGAAAAATCCATTCATCACGCAATTTGGATCGTTTTTCGCGCTTATGCGCATTCCGTCGTAATTAACCGAACATCGCAACCGTACGGCCAAACAAACCGACATCCGAGATGTTTTCAAGCATATTTCATGTTCCCTATGTCTTAACATCGTTGCGGAGCTTGAAATTGGGTTTGACGGGTGTTAGAAGTGCTGTTACGCAACGAAACAAGGTGCAAGGACTGAAACTGTCATTTCTGCATAGTTGATGGCTTACGGACCGTAAGCCACCACCCTTACGGTCCGTAAGGGGTCCCCAGCACATCAGAATGTTCTAAACCAGCTGTTAACAGCTGTTAACCACTCCCAAATCCTTTGCCACATGTTAATCTCTGATGGTGGGGGGCCAATTTGGGTACCATAAGGTTGCAACAAGTGTAGGGACAAGATCAAAACACGTTATTCGATAAACGATGTTAACGGTTCCAACATTCCTATAAATACCCAACCCATCACAACTCAAAACCCACTTGAAATTTGATTTTTCTCTAAGTTGGGGTGTTTTATCACTTCATACCTGAGAAATATTTGGAAATCAAAGCTTTCGGGGACCCTTTGTAAGTGTTCCTTCGTTCTTTTTATTCTTTTAGCGTTAAAAGTCAAACTTTTTTTGGCTTTCTGCGTTGACCAGTTTATGGTCAATGCGAAGTTCGTTTGAACTTCATAACGTGAGCGTAATCACGATGGTTATAGTCCCTAGGGACTATACCTACTGATTACCACGTTATCTAGGCTCAGTGAAGAGTCGTAGTTTCGGCCAAAATGCGCATTCTTGCATATTTTGTAACCAAACTACTCCTAGGTATCAAAACCGTTTGTTTTGATACCAAACTTGTTTTCTAACTTAGTTAAGCACGTTTTAACATGCTTAGCTCGTCACTTTTAGTTTAGTGCTTATATAGGGTCGTAAGGTAAGCAATCTAATCAATCGCTTATGCTTTCGAACCCGACCCATTTGGTCGATCATTAGGATCCGACCAAACACATTAGGTGACCATAGTTGTATAGGGAATAACCTTCCGGGGTTATACCTTATGGTCACGACGTTTAGTTAGTTGTATGATAGGTAGTTTATATGCCTTAGGTAATTTACCAAAATGCCCTTTTTACGCCAAAATTCATTTTAAGCATATGTAACATAACTTTTGATATCTAAACTGATTTGGTAACAATATTAGACATGTTAAGGCATATTTTACTTATCATAGGACTAGTTAGGCATTCCGAACGCGTTTCACGCGAACGACGCGTTAAAGGAGCATAAGCTACCTAAACGGGTCGTAATGGGTTGTAAGCACTTAGGTTAGGTTTCATTTTAGTATGTAGGCTTTGTTAAACCATATTACATGAGTTCTTACACTCATTTGGTTTACAAACCCTCATGCTACCCGATCCTCCAATTTAGGTCCGGTATATTAACATAGTTACCTATACTAGGTGCCGTTTGATATCCGTGATCTCTAGCATTGTTTGGTTGTTACTCAAGGACTACTAAGCAATCTCAAGTGAGTACATAGACCCCTCTTTTACTGTTTTCAAAGTGTTTTGGGGTGAAACACATGTGCCTACTGGTTACTTTCCTGCTTTTCCTGTTTTCACATCATATACTTGCTATGTTCATTAGTACACTGATAGGACATGTTTTACTTTACATTTCTGCTATGTATGTTGACTGATAGCATGCTAGCACATTGATTTACATGACTTTTCTGCTTTGTATGTTAACTTAGCATACTTAGTACATTGTTTTCATATAACATGTTACATTTGCTATAACATTTGGTTTGCACAAACGGGACTTATATACGTTCATTAACATTAGCTACGCCGCTTGGTAGTAAGTAGTGGTACCGTAGGACTTGACAAATCCCGTTCTTGACATCCTAGGTTTGTATGGGTGTAAGGAATGACTGAATCTGAAAACATTTCTTTTGAACTGTCTTAAGGCTTGAATGTATGCGTTAACTTACCACATAAATGTTTGTATCAATAAAACATGCATTTACTTTGCGAAACATAACTTTTTGATATATTCAAAATACTTTGTTTTGTACATTTCTACATTTGGTTTATGTGACAATACTTTACTTACAATACATAACATTTGTTACACATTACTTGACTACATTTGGACTTTTTAACATTTGACATGGCTTATACAAGGACTTTTTGACAATTGGTTTAAACATGGACTTTATACATTGGTGGTTTGTTTAAGTGATTTAAGTAACGAGACGTGTGTAATACGATACAAGCATGGTGGATACGCCGATGGTACTTCCTATATATAAGTGGTTGTATGGTATTAGATATCGTAGCGTTATTTGAATCATTTCAATTTAGACATATAACATTTTATACAAATAACATATCTTTCACAAGACATGGCTTTACAAACAACTTATTTTATACAACTCATCTTACTTGGTTATTCATTTAACCATGTATTATTCTTTTATTTATACATATCATCTGATCTTATTGTTTTTCAAACGATTTACAAAACAAATCAATTTACAAGGTTCATGACTAAACTTTATTAAACATTTTCTTAAACTTACAAGTCATGAATCCTATTTTCACAAAACCTATGTGTCTCACATGCATTTTTATGCTGACGTACCTATTTTCACATGTGTTTTCAGGAGTTGATGCATCGGACTTATCAAGACATACTTAGGCGGACCTGTGCCTTAGTGACTTACAACGAGACAAGAAATAGTTAATTTTTGTTATGTACTCTTTGTTTCTTGTTTAAAACAATGTGACTCTCCTGTTTGAATTATAAAACGATACTTTAATTTCCATGTGTTATGAAACAATGATTCTGTTACAACACTCCCCGACGTTTCCGCCACATTTTGTTGTTTTACGATGGTCGGGGTGTGACATTGGAAATCTCATGAACCTTAATCTCTTAAATGAAGCATATGCATTAAGATCTTCATGACTGATTATTGGTCCTGTTGGACACTCGATGATATACATACGGATGCATACATGCTAGTTTTGAATTGTTAGAGTTATAACCATGCGTATGAACATTAGTAATTAACTGATGATGTGATTATATTATGGTTATATATATATTAGTGCATGAGATTTAAGAACATCATAGGGTTTGGATGCAAGCTAACACAGACCCACTAATCATTGAAATACTTGACATCTAGTAATATGTGAATGCAATTGATTTTAACGCACCATCTGACAACAAGGATGTCTAATTGGACCAAACCTATTAAACCCTTATCTCTTGAATTAATTGTCATCACATGCAACCTTGATTCAAATCATATGCACCGAGAACCGAACTCACATGTTCACATGGACCTCTGTTTGAACAATTAATACCAACAAACACCTGTCAACCATTCATTTGATTAATGGCCGATCAAATGTATGTGTTCTGTTAAGGGCGATGTACTGAATTTCGGGCTGGGTACTAGTTGATTGGGCCATGATTTGATTTTGAACGAGTATAGTTAAAACATAAGTCATACAATTTTCGGTGGACCACCCGCACGCACACAAACACTTATTAGATAACATGTCACATTGGGCCTCATGTGTAAACAAGTAAGTAGTTGGGCCATGTCAGCGAGTGGGCTGCACTCATGGCCGCGGGTCATCTGTGCCGGGCTGCACGCATATTCGGGCTGATACTTGGCCACATAGTCTGATACAAAGCTGATTTGGGCTTCGGGTTACTGGGTTGCACAATATACCCGGTCTACTAGTTGGGCTGCATTAGTTGATTTAAAACACAACACTAAAATACATGTGTCTTGGGCCTTAGTAGTGAACAGGTTAATATGGCATGACGGGTCGCACACTTTGTGTCACGACAGGTGCATGAATGGATGTGTGACATGAGTACTTGATTTTATGTGAATTAGTGGATTGTGTTATGATATGATTTGTTATTGTGACTTGCATGATAAAAAGTGAAATACATGTGCGCTACTTGTGTAATGTGAGTAAGAAACTATGTGGCCTGGACCCATGTGAACTGATTGGCTTTGATAATCATGCTAGGACTTGATTGATCAACGTGGATACATAAATAGACATACCGAGCAAACCAAAGGTGAGTTCACTACTTTGAGCATGCGTCCCGGTGGTTGGGACAGTCAGTGGGTATACCGGGGAGGGATAAATCTTTTGGGTAAAACTGGGATGTTGGATAATATTCTCACTCTCTATCTTTTAAGTCCCATCTTTTGTTACCGGGGAGGTAACGGGGTATTAGTTGGTAGCGCTACTTAGGTTTGGCACCCTCACGCCGTACCGGGGAGGACGGTTGTGAACTAATTACCCAGTCGGGCCCAGTGCTTTGATAGGAGCACTGGGGAAAGGGCAAAACATACATCTGGAGCCGTCTTGTTCAGTATCGAGATATTATCAACATTACTTTCGGATTTAAATTCAATGGATTAACTAAACACTTGGTAATCAACGTTTTCGTAAAACTATGAACTCACCAGCGTAGTCTGATACACTTTTTGCATGCTCGCAGGTTGTTAGATTTCTTGGACTGGAACTTGCTGTCTGGAGTGGCTGGAGTGCTCATGGGTCGAACTGGATGGATACATGCATTGGAGTTATTAACATGAAACGTTGGTTTTGAAACAGTTAAACTATGATTTCTTGTATTTGCTTCCGCTGAACATGTTGGGTTTATTTAAACTTATTGTTGATACTTTCATTAATAATTGGCAATTTCATTTTTAAACTTGTTATGAGTTCAACATGATTAGTGGCTCGTTATTGGTTGTCACACGCCTAGCAGGGTTTCCATGGGTGGTATTTTTGGGGGTGTGACATAAATGACGTCCAGATTTGGATATTATGAAAGCTTCTGTTACCACGGAATTAGCATAAGGAAGAGCCACACAGGATTACAGCCATGTACTTCTGGAAGGCTCCATCGTGCACCACCAGACTGTTATAACCGAATGGCCATGTGGCATCATCCCAGGCTCCCTTGAACTCACGGTGATGACACAGAATTGAAGAAAGATCTTCACTTGTCCACTTTCCACGTGGCAATACCCCAACCATTGATCAAGATCACGATCCGTGTGCTCTCACACTCATTAGTGATTAACGGAGGAAAAGAATAACCGCCTACGGAAAAAGCATTTTTCGTCAATATTTCATCAACAGGTTTTCCCGCCCAAACTTTGGCTATAAATAGAAGGATAATTTAGGTATAATTCCCAAGTCACATTTACTTCACTTACACTTCTTCTTCTTCATCAAACCCTGTACTTATTCTCAAGCCGGAGGGTGGTTACGGAGAGAACCCCCATTCTCCCCGTGGCGAGTCTAACGGTGGTTGTTTTGTAGTTATTGTGAAGAGAAGGAGATCAGTCACCCATGAACCGAACGAGAGGAGATAAACCCTTTTATGCAGATTCAAACCCCCTGGTTCAGTTGATTCCGGTCAATTAAACCAGTGTTTCTTCAACAACTTACTAACATTTGTTTGCCCTTATAACATCTTTTTCCTTATCCTCTTAATGTTGATTGACTAACCTTTTTAACTTCTGTTGACTTTGCTAGCTCAACAACTTGCTAACATCTGTTTGCCCTTTTAACGTCTGTTTCCTTATCCTCCTAACGTCTGTTGACTAACCTTTTTAACTTCTGTTGACTAACTCTTTTAACATCGGTTGAGTAACATCTGATAATTAACTTCTGTCTACGTTGCAACGTCTGTTGGGGATAATGGATGACAGTTTTTAGCAAACCTCTGTTGGAAAGCAACAGGGGTATGTAACAGTTGATAGAAAACAGTGGTTAGGTTGTGTGTAAATACTTGAACCCCTGTTGACTAACCCTCCTTTTAACTAAGGTTTTCTAACCCATTGTAACCTCTATTGATCAATAGTTCATATCAATTTTGTAAGTCTGCACTAATTATTTTTTTACTTCTTCTATAGCTAAATGTTGATAAATTCTGGAAACAATTCTATGGTAAAAATTACGATTATGGGATGGCAACTATCTATGTTGGCGAAAGGTTTTGGAATGGGATGATGAAAGGATGGACCGATGGATGCGGTCTTACTAATGGATGGTTAAAAGTGATTGAAGAAGTTCTTATAGCAGTTGAATCTTGTTTGGTTTTAACCATGATTGCATCCAAAACGTTTGAGCTTTCTGTTTTCCATCCTGAAACTGGAACTGAAATTTCTTTCAAGAAAGCTGATGTGTAGTTTTGGATGATTCGGTTTATGGAGATGATGGGTTTGATTTATTGGCTGCGGTATAAAAATTCAATGTTCATATACATCTATTTGATAACATGATGTTGATAAGTAACTTTTATTGTATTATGCAAATAACAAATGAAATTCCATATTGTAGACTAAACACAAACAAGATCTAGATTCTGGTAATCTTGCTTTAGATAATGCTGAGACTGGAGCCACCGTTGGTAATTCTACGCAGTTTACGAGTTTTGAAGATATTTTTAATGTATATATAGACATGTAATGTTTACTTATTATTATGATTTCAAATACGGTTTCTTATATATGATCATTCTTATAAATATATGTGACAGTTGTGCCATTACGATCATCATACAATTATGAATCCAATGAAATCTTGTATTTCATTCTCAAGATTTGTACAATTACATGTGACAAGTACACATATCAAATTTCGTATGATTCCGAACTCTCGAGAAGCTTTTCTGGAAGTTTTACGTAAACGTAATCAGTTTACAGCGACAACCACTCCGAAATAGTGACATAAACTTAAAATACCTTAAATAACCTTTACATAACTTAGAAATAAGTTTTGAAGGGTTTGGTATGGCAAAAACAGGTTTATTCGATCACATGGACTATTTGTGTCAAGCTTCAAAAGTCTGCCGTTTCGAATAGCAACATACACTACGGAACAAGATCATATGCTAAACATACCCTAAATACCCTTAACATAGCTTAGAAATAAGTTTTGAGGGGTTTTGTATGCGAAAATACGCTTATTTGATCACAGGAACTAAAAGCGTCAAAAACTGCGTAAGTTTGCATTTGAGTGCATATCTTACGTTCTGACCATATCCGGACATCCAAAAATTTTTGTAATCACTAAAATATTACATTTTAGTGATAGGAATGCAAAAATACCCTTCGTCGTGTAATTTGGATCGTTTTCGCATCCGTTCGAGTTTCGTCGTAATTAACCAAATAACGCGATCGTACGACCAAACGAACCAACATCCGTGATATTTCCAATCATATTTCAAGTCCCCTATTCTTTAACATCATTGTAGAGCCTTGAAATGGGGTTAACGGGGGTTATATGCATCAAAAACACATAAATTCATGTGCAGGGGCCTGTTTTATCAAAACTTGAAACCTGATGTAAGTCTCTGGCGGGGGGCGAGAGACAAGCCTAAGTCTCTCACGGGGCGCGAGAAACGATGCTGGGCAGATTCAATGTATTGTTTAAATCAGCTGCAGAATTTGTTTTTAATCCTAGTTTTTGCATACTATGAGCTGGTTTAAGTGTTCCCCAAGCCCCCAAATCAGTAGCTAACATGTGTATGGTATTGATCATGTTTTGATCAACTAAAAAACACTTGGAATTGATCCAATGATTCATGATTTCCTATAAATAGCAAGAAATTTCAACATTCCAACTTGCTCATTTCATTCTCTTCTCTCTGTTGCTCTGAATTGAGGCTACCACATTAAGTTGGAGGCCTCATACTTGAGCATTCTAGTTCATTTTTCCAAGCATAGGACTCTTGTAAGTGTTCTTTCATGCTTGTTCTTTTATTTCAAGCAAGAAAGTCAAACAGTGTTTGACTTTCTTCTTTGACCATGATTTGGTCAAGACAAAGTTCGTTTGAACTTTGCAACGTGAGCGTAATCACGATGGTTATAGTCCCTTTCGATTATACCTACTGATTACCACGTTGACTAGTCGAAGTGATGAGTCAAAGTTTCGGTCAAAACGCACGTTTATATGCATTTTACGACGAAACTATTTCTGGGTATCAAAACACTTTGTTTTGATACCAAATCAGTTTTCTAACTTAGTTAAACATGTTTTAACATGTTTAACTAATCACTTTTAGTTTAGTGCTTATTTAGGGTCGTAAGTCAAGCGGTCTCGACAACCGCTTAGAATTTCAAACCCGACCCGTTTGGTCGATCATTAGGATCCGACCAAACATATTTTGTGACCATAGTTATATAGGGAATAACCTTCCGAGGTTATACTTTATGGTCACTTAGTTTAATTAGTTGTATGATAGGTAGTTTATATGCATTAGGAAAATGACCAAAATGCTCTTTTTGTGCATAATTTCAATATAAGCATATGTAACCAAATTTTTGACATTTAAACTGAATATGCAACATAATTAAACATGTTTAGGCATATAATACTTGTCATCGGACTAGTTATGCCATCCGAACGCGCTTTTGCGCAAATGACACGTTAAAGTAGCATAAACTACCTTAACGGGTCATTACGGGTCATAAGCACTTAGGATTGGTTTCAAATCAGAATATAGGCTTTGTTAAACCATATTATATGATTTCCAACACTCATTTGGTTTACAAGACCTCATTCTACCCGATCTCCCGATTTAGGCCTCGATTATTGACGTAGTGATCTGATACTAGGTGCCACTTGATTCCTTGATTTTCCCAAGCTTTGTTAGGACACTTAATCAAGGATACTTGCAATCTCAAGTGAGTACATAGTTCCCCTCTTTTACTACTTTCAATTATTTTGGGGTGATTCATATGTGCTAAATGCTTTTCAAGTTTTTCATGAACAAATGCTATGGTTTATATAAAATACGATGATTTCAATAACGTGAACGAACTTGTTGGGCGTTAGTCGAAAGACAACCGAATGACATTCATTAACTATGATCAAGCCGACCAGTAGTATGTTGTGGTACCATAGGATCTGACAAATCCCGTTATCGGACTATCCCTTTGGTGGGTAATGTGGGTAACGATAGAAACTGTTATCTGATTAATAAATCATGTGTTGGTTTATTAATCTTGTTAAAGAGGTCTTTCAGGGCCTAGTTAAAGATACCCCATGGGTGGTATATCGAGTCAGAACATAGGTTTGAATGTATTCTTTGAAGAACGACCAAAATTTGTATTTAACAATTAAAACATGAACGATTTGAACGATTGGAACGATTTTAACGATGGACGATTGGTTTATGGTAAGTGATTAGGTAACGAGGCATGTGTAATGTGATCAAAGCATGGTGGATATGCCGCGGGTTCTTCCTATATATAAGTGCTTTTATCACGTTACATGTCGTAGCGTTATCTAGATCATTTAGTCGAATGTTTTCAAAACAATGACACACTACGAGGTTTACTTAAAGATATAAACCATACAATGTTTACTTTCAAAGACGATTCACTACTTGGTTTTACAAAGACAAATGTTTTCAGTCAAGATTCATGGCTACAATGGTTTTGGTTTTACTTATATCAACTTGTAAAGTTGATAAAACATATTACAATATTTAACACTTTTGATTTCAAGATACCTACTCGAAAACTCTTATAGTTGGACGAGGTATTGCAATATTGATTCAAAGCCATGAATTTGACATACAAAACCTATGTACTCGCCGACATTTTTATGCTGACTGTTTTCACGTATGTTTCAGGTTTTACTATGTGATGATTGTTGATTGCTTGCTACACATAGGATGGACGCGGGCTTTAGTGACTTAAAACTTGAAAGACAATTGTTGTATTTTTTTTTTTGGTTTGTATCAAAACAATGATACAACTAATGAAATAAAACAAAACTTCAATTACCATATGTTGTGAAATAATGATTCTGTTACGACACTCCCCGACGTTTCCGCTGCTGTTTATTGTATTACGCGGTCGGGGTGTGACAGAAGAGTTGGTATCAGAGCTCATGGTTATAGGGAATTAGGTTATTAGTAATACTCTTGACCTAGTCTATAACCTTCCTAGGACCCTAACGCAAGAAATTTGCGTTTAGATTCTTAATATAATACCAATCACCTATCCTTAGGTGATTAACAAAAACAAAACACAATTCATTCTCTCGAGTCAAAATTTTTCAAAACATCACAAGAAATCATCTATCCTTAGATGATTGTTTTTAGGCTTTTAAGCTTTTGGTGTTTTCAAAATCTCGTCAAAGTTTGGGTCTTTATAATGTGAACACGTGCAATCTGGAAGGGTGGGTTCCCGTACCTCGAGTTTTCTGTCTAAGGCTAGAGTGTGCGTACAAATCCGCAGTATCGGATCAGTCACTCTTACCTGGGAACTCTTGGGGTGAGTGTCCACTTATAGGCTAAAGCATGTCTTCGCGATACATTATTATGACCCACTTACTTTGATTAGGCACAGTGTCATTTGTTTGTATTAGTTAACGAACAAATGGTTACAATCCTCATGTTTCGTCGATGTTTTTAACATTCAGTTATGAATATTCGATAACATCTCACTTGCTTTCTCTCATATTTTACACTATCCTTAGAATGCCTCCTCATCACAACGACACTCAAAAGTCTGAACTGGCTGCTACTATCGCTCAACAACTAAGCATAGTAATCCGTGGGGCCATTGAGTTAGCTGTCGCCATGTCTCATCTCAATGATGAAACTACTCAAGAGGCACCTAAGAAGGCAAAAGTCAAGCCTTCAAGAAAATCAAAGAAGCGTAAAGCTTCAAGGAATCTTACAACGATTGCTCCAGTTCCGCTTAGCCAAGTGGGACCTAGCCAGGTGGTATCACCACCAGCTAAGTAACCATACAGAGGAAAAGCTCCTCTGTGCAATCAATGTAACCTTCATCATCATGCTAGTGTCCAATTCCGAAAATGTTCAAACTTTGGACGTTTTGGTCACACAACAAATGTATGTCATTTTTCCGTTATGCCAAACAAAGCTATGGCAGTTCCTACTCAATTTATCGCAACTCCTCATGCGATACATGTTTGTCCTAACTACCCACATGGAACCTGCTTCAATTGTGGTTATCCTAACCATTTTAATTGACTTAGCTAGCAAATAACGACTCAATGAATGGGCACAAGATTAACACTGGCAATATCAAGGCTTGTGCTAATGTCTGAACAAACACTTAAACTTTTGTGTTTTGGTTTCCTTTCCAAAGATCTTGAAACACTTTGGTTGTTCTATAAATAAATTTGGTCGTTTCCATTTTATTTACAAGCCAATGTGAACATGTGTATGTATGACATACCCCTACGATACTGACACCAAGGAACCGTGTTCCTTACAAGACAAACTACTCTCGTAGTTCTTCCATTTTTGTGATCGCTCGCGATCTCCACGAAAATCTTAAGTACTCGTTTCTTCTAAAGAAATAAAGTACAAGGTACAAGTTACAAACTCTGGACAAATACTCATAGTACCACTTTAAATCCTTGCTTGGATATCTAAGGGTACTTTTCATAAGTCCTTAATTGGTCTTATGCGATATGTTTATGTACATATCATTACATTCTGGTTTTCATAACAATATACATAGTATATGATTTCAAAAACATTTCATATGGTTTAAAAACATTTTAAACGTAGTATATTTTCCCGATATACCAAGTGTATAATTTCAAAAACATTATCCATGTTTTCAAAAACCTCATACATGATTCCAAAGACATTTCACATGGTTTTTAAAAAAAATTATAAACATATTTACCTAGTATACATATGTCACACCCCGACCACGTTAAAACAACAAAACTGTGGCGGAAACGTCGGGGAGTGTTGTAACAGAATCATCGTTTCACAACCATGGTAATTAAAAGTTTTAGGTATGTTAAGCCTATTTCACTATTCCAGAGTGTTTGTCGCCTTAAACTGACTGCGTTTACGCACCAGTTTGCGTATAACTTTCCAGAAAGCGATTTAAAGCTTGAAATCGGAATCGAATCAAATTGTAAAATCATCAAACACCAATACACATATAAATACACCAATACACATTGTTTTATTGGTAATTAACATTGTTTTGTATTGTTCATCGATTATAGAGCACAGTTGTCACAACATAGTACATGATTCCAAAAATATTACATAAGGTTTTAAAATCATTAATCATATTTTCGAAGATCCTAAGCATGATTTTCAAAGACATTCTACTCGTATGTTGACTTAGCATACGTAGTACACAATTTTCAAGGACACTCTGCTTGTATTTTGACTTAGCATACGTAGTACACGATTTTCAAGGATATTATGCTTCGTATGTTGACTTAGCATGCCTAGCACATTGATTTCAAGGATCCTTTTTGCTTCATATGTTGACTTAGCATATCTAGCACCTTGATTTCATAAACACTACACTTCGTATGTTGACTTAGCATACCTAGTACAAGGTTTTGAAACAATTTCTCGCTACACGAATTTCAAAATCCTTATAAGATCTTCATATCTTCATAATTAGATTCTTGAGGATGTTTAAAGTACTAGTTGAAGTCCAAGGATTGGATTCCTGGTGTACTTTAAATGCATGTGTACAAATCGATAACAAGTTGATAACAAGTTGATGACCAAGTTGACAATTATGTGATTATGTGTTTATGTGTGAATCCAAATGCTCGATATCCAAATACTTGTAGAATCTTCCATATCTTCATATGATGGATTCTTAGAAGGATATCCAAAAGTACTATCTTAAATCCTTAATTGGCTTCTATGAAATAGATAAGACCCTTGGATTGTAAAGTACTATTCCAAAGTTAAAGATATCATCCATTGATGTAGTTAAAGAGACCCTTTGGTGGTCTAGTTAAAGAGATTGATTCATCAATCTAGTTAAAGATATCATGTGTTGATATAGTTAAAGAGACCCTTTGATGGTCTAGTTAAAGGGATTATGCGTTGTTGATCTAGATAAAGACACCATTCGTTGATGTAGTTAAAGAGACCCTTTGGTGGTCTAGTTAAAGAGATCATGCATTGATCTAGTTAAATGTAACAACCCGACTTTTGAAAGTCAAAGTACAAGTCAAAGTCAAAGTCAAAGGAAGAAAAGATTTCCAATTGTGATCTGTCATTCCTTGCTTAATTATTGATTGTACTTCTCGACTTGTGATCGATATTCTATTTTAAATTGCTTCAGTTGTATTATATGGAGTACTTGTTAATAAATCGCTATTTAATCGCAGTTTAATCGCTAATCGACTTATTGCTAATCGCATCGCTATCGCATCGCAACTCAAATTATAAGTTATGGATATTGTTTTACGTGTGTGTGCTAATATGTGTTACTTGTGCATGTTATGTTTATGTTGAGGTGATTAATCGCAAACGCAATCGCAACTCTATTACAACGCAATCTCATCGCAAACTCGAGATTTAAGGATTTTATTTATGGTGTTTAGTAGTTAGGTTATTTATGTAACTAATGGGTAATACTATCGCATCGCGTACTCGAAACGCATCGCAACACTCAACACACGAAACGAAACATCGAAAACCAACTCACACCGCCATCCGATCGAATGACCATTCGATCGAATGGTTATCCGTTCGGATGACCATCCGATTGGACAACCATCCGATCGAACCGAACTTCGTTTCACCTCACTGCACGAACTTTCCTCTTTTGGTAATCTATAAATAGCCCTGTTACATCACTGTTCATGATGTGATAGCTCTCCCATCCAACCAGCACGTTCCATCCCTCTTTTCTCTTGATTTCTCGCGATTCTTGTAAGTTTTCAACCCAAATCTTGTACATCTTTGATCTACACACAGTCCTTCATCTTTTTCACCATCAAATCTTCACTTTAAACCATGAAATTGGCTGATTTAAGGTGTTCTAGGATGATGTCATCATGGGGTTCTTATGAACTTCAAAGTGTGACATCATTCCACCAAGAACAACTTAGATCTAAGAGATTTCAACATGTTTAAACACTAATTTCATCTTAAAACTAAACATTTTCAAGAAATGAAGGATTAAAAGATGTTTTCATAACTTTCTTTCAACTCTTTTACACTCTTTAGCTCAAAACCGATAGAATCAGAACTCGTTCGGGCCTTCTACTCGCTCTATAGTGAAGGGCTGGACTGAGAATGGATTTTCATCGGAAGAGACGACCGATTCACGGGTTGAACATGAACAACCGACATGAACAGTTGACTGGTTAGAATAGGATGATTCCCGTCCGATCGGATAACTTGGACTTGAGGGAATTCCCGTTGTTTAACACGTTGTCATATAGATCAAACCGCAAAACTTTCAAACTTAACAAATTTCAAAATGAGCAAGTCACCAAACGGACTACCGTCCGATCGGATTACCATCCGATCGAACGGCAATCCGGTCGGATGACATATGGACTTCAACACGTAAACTTTTCATTTTCAAAACATCACCAAAACCAGCGAATGGCCATCCGATCGGATGACCATCCGATCGAATGACCATTCTGCTGTGAACTTGTTCTCTGAGAAATGTCTCACTGGATGGATCGCCATCCGACCGAATGACTGTTCCACCGGACGACCTGAAGGGTAGAGATACTTCTCTGCTTTCAAAATGCTACAATGAAAACTTCAAAGTCACATCATACATAAACACATCCTTCCTAAGCGAATGGCAAACCGACAGAATGGCCATCCGACCAGATGACCATCCTTCCGGATTGCCATCCGTTCGGATGTCCCTTCGACACTCAGTCGCTTCTCGTCGTTTTACGCACTGCTTATCTCTTACGCTATCGTCCTGTTCAGGCTAATCTCTCAATGCTCCCTTCAATCCAAGACGGTGTTTATTTATTAAACGCTATCTGTGAGTATACTCGATTCCTTTTTGCTTAAGCACTTTTGGGTGTTACATACGTTACTTATATCAAATCACATCAACCACACAATGTAAACACATTTTATACGCTAACCGTTACTGCGTGATATAGGTGTTACTCGATGAATGCTTGTATGTTATGTTTAGACAGTGATTGTAGCCTGACACCTTAGCAACGATAGTACTATAGTTTGGACTCAGCACCTGTCGTGGACAGGGGTTGTTAAGGGCTTTTCTCACATATCACATTGGTGATATGTGTTGCGCATTCTACAACTCGCAGTCACGTCTGTGCATATTTCATTTTCGATAACCTACTAGCTTCACATTATACATGTTACATGCTGGTTATGCGTAAACTCGCTTTCGCTACTATTATACTATTAAACTTGTATGCTTACCTTTACACTATGTGTATTGACCTCTAGTTTAACGTATGTGACATGTGTTTAGGATGCTTTGTTTGTTACTTACTGGAATCAAGCTAGGATGGAGTCTAGAAACAAATCTAATAAAATCTGAGTTGTCGGAACAGTTTGCTTGTTTTTGAGACAATTATCTGTAATAACTATTGTTACTTTATCTGTTAGTAGTATGGGATATTAACATTGAAGATTCGGTAATTTAATAGTTGTTGTGGATTCTATTGAACAATCTGTTTCACTCAGTGCCGCGGCCTGATGTTTCCGCCATCGGTTGGGGTGTGACAGATTGGTATCAGAGCCATAACTATAGGGAATTAGGCAAGACTCGACCTAGTCCGGGTCGATGTCTTAGAATCAACCTAGTCTATAGTCTAAGTACCAACAGACCGACTTGTGAATACCCGGTATGGGTTTTGTACGAGCTTACTTGATATTCTCGCTCGAACTCGCTGTACACTACACTCTTGCGCGAACATTGCATACTATAGTTCCGTGCAAGATCAGCCTTTCCCAAGGCTGATAACACACACAAACGGATGATCTGGTTGAGATTAGGTGTGAAAACTGAAAACTCTCGACCAAATCGCTCGTTCGACACACTATTTTTACTATCAACCCGAGAATTTGCGTTGGACTAGGAGTGAAATCCATACTCCGACGTGAATCTCCCTATCTGTCTCGTAATTTTATCACACAAATAGGAATGAAGTCGCTATGTTAGGGGTGAAACCCGAATCTGGATGACCCGTTCCACCCTCTATTTTGGTTTTACAAAAACTCTCCCCAAAGTCTCGATGGATTCCAATGACTCGAGTTTCGAAAAGGACCGAAAGGATGCATGCCATTCACCCTATGCCGGTGATAGAGCACAGTCTATTAGGCCAAAAGGATGTCGAGTACATCCTTGAGAATAGTCGAATCACTTTGGGTAGTCAACGTCTATCAAGCCAAGACAATCCCTTTCTCGATTTTTATGTGTTTCAATTCTGGAATTCGCCACCGCCGACTCGGAGATTTATCGATTTTTGTGAATCTTATGTGATTTTATATGTTCTTATGTTTATTTGTTAGCGTGTTGAGGTACCGATGGTTTCGATTTAACACACACCACACGACATACGCCAACAAATCGCTTGTGTTATTCGCAATCTCTACTCGCTAATCGAACTCGCAATACTCGATCGCTTTACGCCGCTGTGAAGGATAGGTGTGCAATATATGTAGGTCAATACACGCAAAATATAGTAAAAGTATGGTTACGACGGGCAAAGTGCTTATGTGGAATACGTGTTTCAGTGATTACGTGCTTATGTGCTTACGTGCTTCTGTGAATTTTGTGCCTACGTGATTTTGTGTTTTGGTGTGTTTATGTGCTTTATAAAGTAGCTCTTGGTGAATTCGCTAGACTATACTAGGATTAATCGAAATTGTGTTTGAGTCCTGTGACGATGTCTATAGCAGACAATGTCGTCATTTCAATCACACACTGCTCGCTCCGCACGTAGTAACCATGAGGACAAACGCATCGCTGCACTAGTTGCCAAGCAGATGGCGAAAGTCATTCCATAAATTGTTAGCGAGCTGAACGAAAACACTAGCAAGTCCTCAGAAGAATCCAGGACTGATTCTCCTAAAGTTACTTTTACCTTCAAGTAGTTCAAAGCATGTGGTCCTAAAGAATTTACCGGAGAAGACGGGCCTACGGCCATGTTTCAATGGTTTGATTCGATCGAAGTCACCCTGTGCCAGAGTGGCTGTCCAGAAAACCTTCGCACTGTTAACGCCACCGGCGTCTTCCAATCCCGGGCTCTGGATTAGTGCACTGCTGAGAGAAACAAAAGAGGGAACGATGCAGCTTATGGGCTGACGTGGGATGAATTGAAGGACATCATGATGCAGGAGTTCTGCCCTCCCCACGAGCTCCAGAAGCTGGAGGACGAATTCTGGCATATCAAACAGGATGGTGGCAACAACGCTGGTTTAACTGCTCGCTTTAAGCAGCTGAGTATCATCTGTCCGGGTTAAGTTACTACTCCCGAGATTACAATCAAGAAGTACATCCGTGCTCTGCCGGACTGTGTCGCTGACTTCGTTCAAGCTGCGAAGATGACAACTATCGAGGAAACCTACCTGCTCCCTGCTGAGATCAATGACAAGCGAGTCAAGGCTGGTTACTTTGATAAAGCCTCCAAGAACTTGCATCAAGTTACCGCTGCTCCCACCGGTGAAACCGCCGCATTGCAATCTTCAAGGTCCTCACGTCGCAAGAGAAAGAATAGCGACTCCAGCAACAAGAACTGTGCAGTAACTGCCGCTCCACTCCAAGCTGTGCCTGCCCAACCACAACCTTAAAACCACCAAGTAGCGGCGCCTGTGGCCAATGCACCACCAGCCAATCGTGCATATACTGGCCCACACCCGCTCTGCCCTTCTTGTACTTATCATCACCCGGTTGGAATCGCATGCCGGTTTTGTGTGCACTGCAACTTGTACGACCAATTCACCGCTAACTGCCGTACCGGTCCTTGCTAAGCCCCAATTCAAGCTCTTGCTCTACCAGCTCCACAAGGCCAGTAAGTAGCTCCTGCTCATGCAAGAGCCTGCTTTACGTGTGGTGATCCCAACCACTTCACAAACGTCTGCCCAAACAGAGTGGTGAAGCAAGAGCCACAGCAGCAGCAGCAGCCAGCACCGCAACAGCAGCAGCAGCAGCCAGCACAGCAAGCAGCCCACGGGCGAGTTTTCAACAGCAACGCCCGTCAGGCTCAGGCAGACAACAATGTGGTTAATGGTACATTTCTTGTAAATGGTGTATATGCTTCGTGTTTATTTGATACTGGAGCCGATAACTGTTTTGTATCGTTCGAATTCGAAAGGCTCCTAAACCATAAACGCGTAAATCTCCCATCAACATTCGACGTAGAAGTTGCCCCTGGAAGAACCGTTACTGTTAGTTCCATTCTGCGTGACTGTACTCTTGATCTCAACGGTCACGTTTTTCAGATCAATCTTATCCCGATGCAACTTGGTAGCTTTGATGTCATAGTAGGTATGGATTTCCTTCAGGAGAATCATGTTGAAATTGTTTGCTTCGATAAAATGATTCATTTCTCTCTCGCGAATGGTGATCAATTGTGTGTTTATGGTGAAGTCGCTTCGAAGAAGTTACAACTCATGTCGTGTGTCCAAGCTGGCAAGTATCTCCTCAAGGAATACCAAGCTTTCTTGGCAAATATCGTAGTAGTGGAGGAAAAGGAAGTTAAAGCAATAGACAAGGTGCATGTGGTTCGTGAGTTTCCTAACGTCTTTCCTGATGATTTACCTGGTTTACCTCCCACTCGTGATATCGATTTTCGAATCGACCTCATTCCTGGAGCAAATCCGGTTGCTAGAGCGCCTTATCGTCTCGCTCCTTCTGAGATGCGTGAACTCTCGAGTCAGCTCCAGGAACTGCTTGATAAAGGTTTCATTCACCCTAGCACCTCTCCTTGGGGCACGCCTGTCCTTTTCGTCAAAAAGAAGGATGGATTGTTCCGGAAGTGCTCGATTATAGGGAGTTGAATAAGCTAACTATCAAGAATCGTTATCCCTTGACTCGAATCGATGATTTGTTTGATCAGCTGCAAGGTGCTACGTGTTTCTCGAAGATCGATCTACACTCAGGCTATCACCAGTTATGAATTCAGGAGGAAGACATACCCAAAACCGCTTTTCGAACCCGATACGGCCATCACGAGTTTGTTGTTATGCCCTTTCGTTTAACTAACGCACCCGCAGTCTTTATGGATCTAATGAATCGCATGTGTAAACCCTTTCTCGACCGCTTCATCATCATGTTCATCGATGATATCCTGATCTATTCCAAGTCAAAAACCAAACACGCACAACATCTATGTTTGGTTCTTGAGTTACTCCAGAGAAACCGTCTCTATGCCAAATTCTCCAAGTGTGAATTCTGGCTCGAGGAGGTTCAATTCCTCGGTCACATCGTCTATAGTCAAGGAATTCATGTTGATCCTTCAAAGATCGAAGCTGCTAAGAGGTTGGTTACACCAAAGAACCCATCCGAAGTTCGTTCTTTTCTCGGATTGATGGGTTACTATCGCCGATCATCGTTGATTTCTCGAAAATCACTGTACCAAACGCACAAGGACAAACCTTTTGTTTGGGGAACTGAACAAGAGGAAGCCTTTCAAACTCTCAAAGCTATGCTTTGTAACGCTCCCGTGCTCTCACTACCCAACGGAAACGACGATTTCATAGTCTACTGCGATGCCTCTAACCTCGGTCTCGGTTGTGTTCTCATGCAACGGGACAAGGTTATCGCGTACGCCTCTGGACAGCTCAAGATCCATGAGAAGAACTATACAACCCATGATCTCGAGCTTGGTGCAGGTGTTTTTGCGTTGAAGACTTGGCGATACTACCTTTACGGTACCAAGTGTACGGTCTTCACTGACCACAAGAGCCTACAACACATCTTTAACCAGAAAGAGCTGAATATGCGCCAACGCCGATGGGTTGAACTCCTCAACGATTACGACTGTGAGATTCGTTACCATCCAGGCAAAGAAAACGTCGTTGCCGATGCTCTCAGTCGACGAAGCTATTTGCATAGCGTTCGTAACACTCAAGCCCAGCACAATCTCGAAGCTCTTATCCGTGATGCCCAACATGCTTGTTTTACCGAACGTACTTTGAAGAAAGAAAGGATCATCAACAACGGCGAACAACTGGTGAATAAATCGAATGGTATATTCCATTACCTAGACCGAATTTGGATTCCCAAGCGTACCAATTTACGACAAATTCTTCTAGACGAAGCCCACAAATCTCGGTATTCTATTTATCCCGGTGCCGATAAAATGTACTACGACATGCGCTACAAGTACTAGTGGTCGGGCATGAAAAAGGATATCGCTATTTATGTTTCGAAATGCCTGACTTGTTCGAAGGTCAAGGCTGAGCATCAACGCCCTTCTGGCTTACTCGTGCAACTTGAGATCCCTATGTGGAAACGGGAGAGTATAGCTATGGACTTCATAACGAAACTTCCGCGTACGCCATCAGGTCACGACAGCATCTGGGTTATCGTTGACCGTCTTACCAAATTCGCTCACTTTCTACTGATACGGGAAGACTATAAGGTAGAACGATTAGCACGAATCTGCACCGACGGAGTCATATGTCGACACGGGACACCTCGTGACATCATCTCTGACAGCGATGGTCGATTCACTTCGCGTCTTTGGGAAATGTTTCATTTTGCTCTCGGTACTACTCTCAATCTTAGTACTACTTTCCATCCCTAGACCGACGGTCAGACTGAACGCACGATTCGTACCCTCGAAGACATGCTTCGCTCGTGTGTTATAGATTTCGGTGGTAATTGGGATTCGCATTTACCTTTAGTTGAATTCTTGTACAATAACAGTTATCACTCTAGCATCCAAATGGCACCATTTAAGGCATTATACGGACGAAAATGTCGATCGCCTATTGTATGGCACGAGATCGGGGACGCGCAAATTACCGTTCCTGAGCTGTTGCAAGAAACGACTGACAAAATCCTCCAAATTCGAGACAGTCTGCTGAAAGCTCGGAGTCGTCAGAAAAGTTACGCTGATAGACGCCGCAAGCACTTTGAATTTGATGTTGGCGATCACGTACTCCTAAAGGTTGCACCTTGGAAGGGGGTGATTAGATTCGACAAGAAAGGAAAGCTCACGCCTCGATATGTTGGACCCTTTAAAATTCTGGAAATGATTGGCAAGGTTGCCTACAGACTCGAACTACCGGAGGAACTTAGTAATGTCCACCCAACTTTCCACGTTTCGAACCTCAAAAAGTGTCTAGCCGACCAGGAATTACATGTCCCTCTTGAGGATCTACAAGTAGACGAAACATTATACTTCATGGCAAAGCTTGTCAAGATCATGGGCCGAGAAACCAAGGTACTCCGGCGCTCACGCATTCCCATTGTGAAGGCTCACTGGGAAGGCAAACGCGGCACCGAGTTCACCTGGGAACTCGAAAGTGACACGAAGGTGAAGTATCCGCAACTGTTTGTTACGCCAGCTTCTTAAATTTCGGGACGAAATTTCCTAAAGTAGGGGAGGCTATAACAACCCGACTTTTGAAAGTCAAAGTACAAGTCAAAGTCAAAGGAAGAAAAGATTGCGAATTGCGATCTGTCACTCCTTGCTTAATTATTGATTTTACTTCTTGACTTGTGATCGATATTCTATTTTAAATTGCTTCAGTTGTATTATGTGGAGTACATGTTAATAAATCGCTATTTAATCGCAGTTTAATAGCTAATCGACTTATTGCTAATCGCATCGCTATCGCCTCGCAACTCGAATTATAAGTTATGGATATTGTTTTACGTGTGTGTGCTAATATGTGTTACTTGTGCATGTTATGTTTATGTTGAGGTGATTAATTGCAAACGCAATCGCAACTCTATTACAACGCAATCTCATCGCAAACTCGAGATTTAAGGATTTTATTTATGGTGTTTAGTAGTTAGGTTATATGGGTAACTAATGGGTAATACTATCACATCGCTTACTCAAAATGCATCGCAACACTCAACGCACGAAACGAAACGTCGAAAACCAACTCACACCGCCATTTGATCGAACCGCACTTCATTTAACCTCCCTGCCCCAACTTTCCTCTTTTGGCAATCTATAAATAGCCTTGTCACATCATTGTTCATGATGTGACAGCTCTCTCATCCGACCAGCACGTTCCAGCCCCTCTTTTCTCTCGATTTCTCGCGATTCTTGTAAGTTTTCAACCCAAATATTGTACATCTTTGATCTACACACACTCCTTCATCTTTTTCACCATCAAATCTTCACTTTAAACCATGAAATCGGCTGATTTGAGGTGTTCTAGGATGATGTCATCATGGGGTTCTTATGAACTTCAAAGTGTGACATCATTCCACCAAGAATAACTTAGATCTAAGAGATTTCAACATGTTTAAACACTGATTTCATCTTAAAACTAAACATTTTCAAGAAATGAAGGATTGAAAGATGTTTTTATAACTATCTTTCAACTCTTTTACACTCTTTAGCTCAAAACCGATAGAATCAGAACTCGTTCGGGCCTTCTACTCGCTCTATAGTGAAGGGCTGGACCGAGAATGGATTTTCATCGGAAGAGACGATGGATTCACGGGTTGAACATGAACAACCGACAAGAATAGTTGACTTGTCCAAATGGGGTGATTCCCGTCCGATCGGATAACTTGGACTTAAGGGAATTCTCGTTGTTTAATACGTTGTCATACCGTCTCGATCAAACTGCAAAACTTTCAAACTTACCAAATTTCAAAACAAGCAAGTCACCAAACGGACTGCCGTCCGATATGATTGCCATCCGATCGAACGACAATCTGACCGGATGACATATGGACTTCAACACTTAAACTTTTCATTTTCAAACATCACCAAAACCATCGAATGGCCATCCGATCGGATGACCATCCGATTGAATGACCATTCGGCTGTGAACTTATTCTCTGAGAAATGTCTCATTGGACGGATCACCATCTGACCGAACTACCGTTTGACCGGACGACCTGAAGGGTAGAGTTACTTCTCTGTTTTCAAAATGCTACAACGAAAACTTCAAAGTCACATCATACATAAACACATCCTTCCCAAGCAATTGGCAAACCGATCGAATGGCCATCGGACCGGATGACCATCCGTCCAGATTGCCATCCGTTCGGATGTCCCTTCGACACTCAGTCGCTTCACATCGTTTTACACACTGTTTATCGCTTACGCTATCATTCTGTTCAGGCTAATCTCTCAGCGCTCCCGTCAATCCAAGACGGTGTTTATTTATTTAACGCTATCTGTGAGTATACTCGATCCCTTTTTGCTTAAGCACTTTTGGGTGTTACATACGTTACTTATATCAAATCCATCAACCACACAACGCAAACACATTTTATACGCTAACCGTTACTGCATGATATACGTGTTACTCGATGAATGCTTGTATGTTATGTTTACATAGTGATTGTTGCCTAAAACCTTAGCAATGATAGTACTATAGTTTGGACTCAGCACCTGTCGTGGAAAGGGGTTGTTAAGGGCTTTTCTCACATGTCACAGTGGTGATATGTGTTGCGCATTCCACAACTCGTAGTCACGTCTGTGCATATTTCATTGTCGATAACCTACTAGCTTCACATTATACATGTTACATGTTGGTTATGCGTAAACTCGCTTTCGCGACTATTATACTATTAAACTTGTATGCTCACCTTTACACTGTGTGTATTGACCTCTATTTTAATGTATGTGACAGGTGTTTAGGATGCTTTGCTTGTTACTTGCTGGAATCAAGCTAGGATGGAGTATGGAAACAAATCTAATAAAATCTGAGTTGTCGGAACAGTTTGCTTGTTTTTGAGACAATTATCTGTAATAACTGTTGTTACTTTATATGTTAGTAGTATGGGATATTAACATTGAATATTCGGTAATTTAATAGTTATTGTGGATTCTCTTAAACAATCTGTTTCGCTTAGTGTTGCGCCCCAATGTTTTTGCCATCGGTTGGGGTGTGACATTAAAGACATCATTCGTTGATGTAGTTAAAGAGACCCTCTGATGGTCTAATTAAAGAGTTCATTCGCCGATCTAGTTAAAGAGATCATTCGTCGATCTAGTTAAAGAGATCCTTTGGTGATCTAGTTGAAGAGACTCTTTGGTGGTCTATTTAAAGAGATCATTTGTTGATCTAGTTAAAGAGACTCTTTGGTAGTCTAGTCAAGTCATCATTCGTTGATGTAGTTAAAGAGACCCTCTGATGGTCTAATTAAAGAGGTCATTCGCCGATCTAGTTAAAGAGATCATTTGTTGATCTCGTTAAAGAGATCATTCGTCGATCTAGTTAAAGAGATCCTTTGGTGATCTAGTTGAAGAGACTCTTTGGTGGTCTATTTAAAGAGATCATTTGTTGATCTAGTTAAAGAGACTCTTTGGTAGTCTAGTCAAGTCATCACAGGATTATTCGTTTGAGTTTTCCCCTACACATTATAAAATGAACTGTGCGGACTATGCAAGGAATTAAGTAATTATGGATGCATACATAATTATGGAATTCAGTGAACAGAAACCACAGCAAGTTTTGTCATGTGTAAGAACCTATAGTGATAAGAATAACGAAACTGGAACAGTGTAATAAGGGCATGGTGGATACACTGATGGTACTTCCTATATATAAGTGTTCCTTATTACATTGCGAGCGTAGCGCTATTTAAGTTACTAGAAGTTCTGGACCTTGACCAATGTTGTTTTATGTTATACTCTCCGACTCCAATTTCGAGCACACACAAGTTTCCTATAATAGTCTTCATAGGAAACATTATCTCTATCCGTTGTTCGAAACTCCAAATTCTTGTCGAATTCACACACTCTCCATATTTCACTACAACGAGAACATCATTTTGACAATTACATGTCACTCTTGAGATTCGGTATAATCATACACAGAACTTTTTGGAATGGAGTTTAAATCCGTGTATCTGAACTCTTCCTTGTAAACATTAGACGAGTACAAATAACAAAGTTCACTGGAAATCCATACGTGGCCCAAAGTTATACTTAGGGAACAGAGGATTTATTTGAAAGCGAATCATACACATCTGTTTCACAAGTTTCCTTTAAATTAAATTTCGGGACAAAATTTACTAAAGTAGGGGAGACTGTGACAGTTGTGCCATTACGATCATCATACAATTACGAATCCAATGAAATCTTGTATTTCATTCTCAGGATTTGTACAATTACATTTGACAAGTACACATATCAAATTTCGTATGATTCCGAACTCTCGAGAAGCTTTTCTGGAAGCTTTACTTAAACTATTACGTAAACGTAACCAGTTTATAGCACAACCACTCTGGAACATTGACATAAACTTAACATACCTTAAATAACCTTTACATAACTTAGAAATAAGTTTTGAAGGGTTTGGTATGGCAAAAACAAGTTTATTTGATCACGGACTATTTGCGTCAAACTGCAAAAGTCTGCCATTTCGAATAGCAACATACACTCTGGAACAAGATCATAAGCTAAACATACCCTAAATACCCTTAACATAGCTTAGAAATAAGTTTTGAGGGGTTCGGTATGTGAAAATATGCTTATTTGATCACAGGGACTAAAAGCGTCAAAAACTGCGTAAGTTTTAATTTACGTGCAAATCTTACGTTCTGACCATATCCGGACATCCAAAAATTTTTGTAATCACTACAATATTATACTTTAGTGATAGGAATGCAAAAATACCCTTCGTCGTGTAATTTGGATCGTTTTCGCGTCCGTTCGATTTTCGTCGTAATTAACCAAATAACGCGATCGTACGACCAAACGAACCGACATCTGTGATACTTCCAATCATATTTCAACTCCCCTATTCTTTAACATCCTTGTAGAGCCTTGAAATGGGGTTAACGGGGGTTAAATGCATCAAAAACACATAAATTCATGTGCAGGGGCCTGTTTTGCCAAAACTTGAAACCTGATGTAAGTCGCTGGCGGGGAGTGAGAGACAAGCCTAAGTCTCTCACGGGGTGCGAGAAACGATGCTGGGCAGATTCAATGTATTGTTCAAATCAGCTGCAGAACTTGTTTTTAATCCTAGTTTTTGCATACTATGAGCTGGTTTAAGTGTTCCCCAAGCCCCCAAATCAGTAGCTAACATGTGTATGGTGTTGATCATGCTTTGATCAACTCAAAAACACTTGGAATTGAGCCAATGATTCATGATTTCCTATAAATAGCAAGAGATTTCAACATTCCAACTTGCTCATTTCATTCTCTTCTCTCTATTGCTCTGATTTGAGGCTACCACATTAAGTTGGAGGCCTCATACTTGAGCATTCTAGTTTGTTTTTCAAAGCATAGGACTCTTGCAAGTGTTCTTTCATGCTTGTTCTTTTATTTTAAGCAAGAAAGTCAAACAGTGTTTGACTTTCTGCTTTGACCATGATTTGGTCAAGACAAAGTTCATTTGAACTTTGCAACGTGAGCGTAATCACGATGGTTATAATCCCTTGCGATTATACCTACTGATTACCACGTTGACTAGTCGAAGTGACGAGTCAAAGTTTCGGTCAAAATGCACGTTTATGTGCATTTTACGACGAAACTATTTTCTGGTATCAAAACACTTTGTTTTGATACCAAATCAGTTTTCTAACTTAGTTAAACATGTTTTAACATGTTTAACTCATCACTGTTAGTTTAGTGCTTATTTAGGGTCGTAAGTCAAGCGGCCTCGACAACCGCTTAGAATTTCGAACCCAACCCGTTTGGTCGATCATTAGGGTCCGACCAAACATATTTTTTGACCATAGTTATATAGGGAATAACCTTCCGAGGTTATACCTTATGGTCACTTAGTATAATTAGTTGTATGATAGGTAGTTTATATGCCTTAGGAAAATGACCAAAATGCCCTTTTTGCGCATAATTTCAATTTAAGCATATGTAACCAAATTTTTGACACTTGAACTGAATATGCAACATAATTAAACATGTTTGGGCATATAATACTTGTCATAGGACTAGTTAGGCCATTCGAACGTGCTTTTGCACAAATGACACATTAAAGTAGCATAAACTACCTTAACGGGTCATAACGGGTCATAAGCACTTAGGATTGGTTTCAAATTAGAATGTAGGATTTGTTAAACCATAATATATGAGTTCCAACACTCATTTGGTTTACAAGACCTCATTCTACCCGATCTCCCAATTTAGGCCTCGATTATTGACATAGTGATCCGATACTAGGTGCCACTTGATTCCTTGATTTTCCCAAGCTTTGTTAGGACACTAATCAAGGATACTTGCAATCTCAATGAGTACATAGTTCCCCTCTTTTACTGCTTTCAATTGTTTTGGGGTGATTCATGTGACAACCCTCATAATTACAGGTATCCGTACAATTAATTAATATTAAATTTGTGCTTAATGACTGTGCTTGATTACAATTGATGACTTAAACTGCTTTATGATTTATGCATCATACATACATGTGCATCACATTTCATACCGTCACACCATTTATTACATACAACTTTAGTGACATACATGATGCACAAAGCACAGTTAGCAGAGTTAACGGATAGAACGGGAATATGCTGACAGGGTTCAGTAGATAGACAGACAGTGTTTTGAGACCCAGTATGGGCCAGGGACAAGGTACTACACTAGTATGGTGTGTAGGGAAGTGAGGACCATAAAACTGCGTCACTAGGTGATAGTTTGAGTGCCGGAAAGTGCCTAAATCTCACTTTAAGTGCAGAATTCTGCATTTTTCAGCAAAATTCAGCTTTTTAACATACTAGTTTTATGCAGAAAATTGACTAAATGGTCCTGAATGATTTCCTAAGTGTTGGGAATTAAAAGTGTCACAAGAAATTACATAAAAGAAACTACACGGAATAACTTGGCACTTTAACGAACCGGTATCTAACCGAACAACCGGACATTATGCGGGACACCAAAATTTTGCCAGATACATTGTTTTATTATTTTTGAGCTAGTTATGGTCTCCGAATACCCCAACACACTATAAAATATGTCATACACATAATACACTAAATTTTACACTTAACCTCCAACTATTTACCTACTATCATTCAAAATTTACAAATAACCCCCCCCCATATGAAATTTACGGTCCAAAGGGGAGGACCCCACCACCAAATCCCACTAGATATTATCTCTTATTTTATTTAGATTTTGCTTGAGATGATGAACAAAATATTGGTGATCATTATAAGTATGGTGCATATCCCTTACAAGATCATTTCATATCTCACAAGTTCACTCCACTCCCTCAAACTCTCTCTCTCTCCCTCTCGGCTCTTGTTTGTGCCGCCACCACCACCACCTTGCAACCACCATACACCCATTTTCAAGATCATTCTAAGTACTAGAAGGTGTTACATGGAGCTTGAAGCTTGAAGAACTTGAAGAACCTTCATCCTTAGCTTTCATCCACCATTTTTCTTCATCTTTTTCTCTAGTGATCTTCCCTAGCCTTTGAGCTAGTTGTAAGCTTCTTACTACTAACTTTTACTTCTCATTTTGTTGGTTAAAAAGATGTACATTGTTATGAAGATCAAGAACACTAAAAGACTTAAACAAGAATCATGAACATGAAACTTAAAGATGATGAAATCTTGTTAAAATAATGTTGTTAAATACATGCATGGAACTTGATTGTTATTTATTTGAGATTATGATGTTGATCATCATAAGGAGCTTGCTAGATTGTGATTAAACACATGATCTAGCAAGTTAAAGGATGTTTATGTGTTAACATAAGATGATCATCCTCTTGTAGGAACACGAACTTGAAATCAAAATGATTTTTGAAAAATAGTAAATAAAGTGAGCTAGTAATTTTGTGAATCTAAGATTTACAAATAATTTTCCCAGAAAAACCAACTTCCAAATATGATTTTAGTAGAACTTGATTCTTACATAAATATACATTGTTTTTGGTGATAAAATAAGTGTAAGAACACTTTATTTACAAGAAGAGTTCAAAAGAATAATTTTTGTGGAATATGTTTACAAGTTGTAAACATCTATAATTTTCAAGAAGGAAGTTTATTAAGAAAAAACATACTTTAAGGGGTAACTAAGTCTACTAAACATGTTACCAAGTTACTACGAGTTTTTGTGAAAGTTCATGTTCATGTTGTTATATACATTGTATAATTTTTGCACTTGGGAAGTGTAGTTTGATTATTGATTGTTGGGTTGATTTTTGAAAAGAAAATGATATGCTCATATAGCATGGACACCTTCGTTTTTAGGGGAAACTATGACGAAATTTTCTAAAAATATAAACACTTAAAAAATATTTTCTAGACAAGTGTTTACTAGTGTGTTTTAAACTATGTTTTTCAAATATAAACCTCGCCATAATTTTTGTAACAAAAATACAAAGTATCGGAGGTTGGTTTTGTACATGAAAATGGTTAAATGTATATTTAGAATATATATTTTATACTAAGACACTTGTGTGAATATTTGTTTATTTTGTGGAATAGTTATATTATTTTAGGGTAAAATAATATAACTTAACAAATACCATGGGAATTACAACTCCAAAATAATACCAAAAATTATAAGGAATAAATATTTAAGTTACACACTTGTTATTGTGGAACCAAACGCTAAAATGTAGCTTATGAAATATTCCGAAAAATACTTTTACCTATATATTTTTGGTAAATATTGTTTTTGATACAAGAAGTGAAAATATATTATTTGTGGGAAAAATATATATTTTGGAATACATTATTTTTGACGAATAAGGTTATATATATATATATATATATATATATATTTCTAAAGCGAGAATCAAAAATATATTATTTCGGAACTACAAAATACATGTATAAATACCCCCATCCTTGGGAAGGAAATACAGAGTTAAATACTTTAGAAGTATTAATACAAAAATATTGTTTAATCAATTATTCCAAAACAGAACATAATTTAAAGTTAAAATAATTATTATTTTAACAAATAATTATAACTTGGAATAACACAAGAAACGCAACTCAAAAACATTAAACTCTAAGCCAAGACACGGCCCGTTCGTCTAATAGACATTAGTACGTTGTAGGTTGTCGTGTAGCTGACAGAGTTTGTGTTACGAGCAGAAGACGCATTACTGTGAGTTCATGTCCCCCTTTTCTTTAAACTGTTTTGTTTATTAACTTCGGGGTGAAATACATGTTACAAAGGGATACTTACAATACTATTGGTATGATTAGCCTAGGAAAGAACCATAGATCATGTGATAGGGTAGGCGGATACTTGGGACCATTAATCCTCGTATCAGGACCGAGGGGCATGAGTGATAGATCTATTTGGGTGTAGCGAGCCCACACCCATGAGGCCGGAGCGGCCCATAGAGGTGACTATGTCTTCCAGCCGGGAGCCCGGTACAACTTTGCTAGGTTTGAGTCTTCCTACACCATCACACATATCAGTGGCCTTGCAAACCATTGGTGATCTTTTCCTTGTTTGCAATCATACCGGGACATTCATACATACATTGTTTACAAAGGTTTATACATACTCACATACACATGAACTCGCTCAACTTTTGTTTATTTTTCAAACTACATGTATTTCAGGAAACTAGTGGATCTGGAAAGGGTATGCATGTGTCGTCAGCTGCGTTTGAATAACAGATGTCATCCGGGGGTTGTTGAGTTTAGGGGGTGCTGTCACACCCCCAAAATCCACACGCGGAGTACCACCGCTTGGAGGCGTGACATGACCAGGATCAAGCCACCAATCATATTGAACATAATAATATCAAAAGTCATTCATCAATACGATAGGTGTTTACAAAACCAAATATATACAAGTGTGTAGCGGAAGCATTAATGTAAAACCCAACATAAGTTTAAGTACAAAATGTTATAATGTTTAACAAAACATCCACGTCCGTGCCCACAACGACTGCGCCTCCCGTGCAAGCTCCAAGAGTACCTATGGTCCTGCAAGGCATGTAACAGAGAGTCAACAACTAGTTGAGCGAGTTCACTGTTGGTTATTTAGTTATAATGTTCGTTTCGTAAATCGTATGTAATAGCATCGCGGCCCTCTAGGCATGTTTGCGAAGTTTAGAAATTGTATCGCGTTAGTCCTTGCTGCCAATCCAGGCATGCGTGCGATGAATATTGTTGACTAGTCGTATTTGTACGTGCCCTTCTTGATCCAAGGACCGTAGCGAGTGTGATTGTCCTACCCAAGGAGGACGAGCATGCGTTAAGGTTTGTTGTCCTACCCAAGGAGGACGAACGTATGTATTCTACCCAAGGAGAATACGCAGGATTAATATTGGCATCCTACCCATGGAGGATGGCGGTACATATCCTACCCAAGGAGGATATGTAGGTTCCATTTTTTATTTCTTAACCCATTCCCAAACCACCGGGAATCCCATGCCTTAGAAAGAGTGTGAACTCACCTTGTTTCGCTCGGTATGCTAAGTATGTGCTCACGGTTAATCAATCACGTCCTAAGGTATGCACGTATACATAATCAGTTTGTATTAAAGTTGTTTGTGCGTAAACATAATCATCATGAACATCGCATCAATCACAATACACGTATTTGCAATCATACAAGTAATACTTTATACATAACAGCAGTTAACTAACCCAGTTAACACTTAACAGAATTAACTCAAGTTAGTGCGCAGATTAACTGTTCGGCGAAATACACATTTTGGCGAAACACAGATATTGGCGAAACACACATTTGACGAAACACGTTCTGTTTCGTCGGGGTCTTATTTGGCGAAACAGAATTCAATTTCGTCGATTACTCTTGGCGAAACACTTTCTGTTTCGCCGAGGGTTCTGTTTCGTCGGATGTCAATTTCGCAGACATCAGTAACAGCAGATACGGATAACACAGAAACCCTAATCGCCGATACAACAGTTTTACAGAAAACGTTCAATCCTCGCTCAATATAATGAGTCTTATGTTACTAACCATTAATCTATGCATCTCAACCGAAGCATCAATGAAACAGGGATCATATCATCATCATCATCAATAAAATCATGTAATCATCACAAAACAACACTCATAAAATCCATACTCTATGCATACCCGCTATCATGCACAATCATTGAGAGGTTCATGAAACCCTAAGTATTCATCATACACGTATACTCCTATAATCCAGAAATCAAGCATATACACAACATGTATAAAGAAAACAAAGAACAAAGAAACCGATTAGACGAGCACGCACTAACCGAGATATCCGGGATGAACAAGGGAGGATTCGAGAGAGAAAGATGATGGTTGAGGATGGTTATCGCCTTCACAGAGTGGAGAGTTCTAGGGTTTCTATTTTTGTTAAAAGTGTGAAACAGGGAGTCGGTTCACGTTAATATGAACGAATTACCGTTCTGGGCCCTTAATGGGCTTGGCGAAACTGGGCTTGGCGAAACAGACTTCTGTTTCGTCGGGATGCTTATGACGAAACAGTCTGTTTCGTCGGGTCCTGTCTGTTTCGTCGAGTCCTTTTATGTGCTAACAGTTTTAAGTTTTCAACAGGTTTCATGTTATACAGCCAAACACAAAATCATGCAACCACAATGCGTTCATAAAATATATAAAAAAATATATAAAAAAAATAACGTGTACAGTTACAAGTTGAACAAGTTAAACAACTACACAATCGAAGTCAACGTGCACTAAATGCGAAAATGAAAGTCGGAAACTCGAGTTGTCACATTATCCCCAACTTGAAAGAAATTCCGTCCCGAAATTTAGCATGCGGTTACTGAGGAAGCTAGGTAAGTTATCGTTTACTAGTTTTCCTGGGGTGTCACATCATTCCCCCGTTGAGTTGGAATTTCATTCCGAAATTCCGTAGTAGCTTCAGCCTCAGTAGTAGTTGCATTGTTTTCGAACAACTGGGGATATTTGAGTTCCATTTGATCTTCGCGCTCCCAGGTGAACTCTGGGCCACGACGGGAGTTCCAACGAACTCGTACAAGAGGTATTCTAGTGTTCTTGAGGACCTTAACATCCCGGTCCGTGATTTCAACTGGTTCTTCGACGAAATGCAACCGTTCGTCGATAGTGAGCTCCTTCAAAGGAACTATAAAGGTCTCATCTGACTGCCACTTCTTCAGATTCGACACATGAAAGACGTTGTGAACTGCACTAAGTTCAGCTGGTAAGTTCAGTCTGTAGGCCACTTTGCCTATCTTTTCTATGACTTCAAATGGTCCAACGTATCGTGGATTGAGCTTGCCTCGTTTACCAAAACGAACAACACCCTTCCAGGGTGACACCTTGAGTAGTGCTCGATCCCCAACTTGAAATTCGAGTATTTTCCTGTCTTTATCAGCGTATACTTTCTGACGGTCACGTGCTGCCGCCATGCGTTGTCGTATTTGGGCAATCTTTTCAGTAGTATCAACTACCATTTCCGGACCTGTGATCTGACTGTCACCCACCTCTGCCCAACAAAGAGGTGATCGGCATTTACGCCCGTACAATGCCTCAAATGGAGCAGCTTTAATGCTGGTGTGGTAACTGTTGTTGTACGAAAATTCCACAAGTGGCAGATGTTTTTCCCAGCCTTTGCCAAAGTCAATTACGCACGCCCGAAGCATGTCTTCTAGAGTTTGAATAGTGCGCTCAGACTGCCCATCTGTCTGAGGATGATAAGCTGTGCTCATGTCCAATCGAGAGCCAAAAGATTTGTGCATTGCTTGCCACAGTTCTGAAGTAAAACGTGCATCACGATCAGAGATAATAGATGTGGGCACCCCGTGCCTCGAGACAACTTCCTTAAGGTATACGTCTGCTAGAGTGGAGAACTTATCCGTTTCCTTGATAGCCAAGAAGTGAGCAGACTTTGTGAGTCGATCCACGATCACCCAAATAGTATCATTCCCACGTTGAGACCTAGGTAGGCCAGTAACAAAATCCATGGAAATTTGCTCCCATTTCCATTGTGGTATCTCAGGTTGTTGGAGTGGGCCTGATGGTTTCTGATATTCTGCTTTGACTCTCGCACAAGTCAAACACTTGCTAACGTAAGTTGCTATGTGGGCCTTCATGCTAGGCCACCAATATGTAGTTCTGAGGTCGTGGTACATTTTATCCGAACCAGGATGTACTGAGTAGCGAGACTTATGAGCTTCATCCATTACGAGTTCGCGTAAACTACCATAGAGTGGGACCCAGATGCGTCCGGTTACATAGTAGGCGCCGTCTGTCCTTGGTTCTAACCGTTGCCTTGAACCGCGTAGAGCTTCAGCCCTGACGTTTTCTGGTTTCAATGCTTCTACCTGAGCATCTCGTATCTGTGAAGGAAGACTAGACTGAATAGTGAGTTGCAACGCTCGTACACGCCTAGGTATAGTATCCTTTCGACTGAGGGCGTCGGCCACCACATTGGCCTTGCCTGGATGGTACTTTATAGCACATTCGTAATCGTTCAGTAACTCGACCCACCGACGTTGTCGCATGTTCAATTCTTTCTGCTTGAAAATATGCTCAAGACTCCTGTGATCGGTGTAGATGGTGCACTTGGTGCCATACAGGTAATGTCGCCATATCTTGAGCGCAAAAACAACAGCTCCAAGTTCTAAATCGTGCGTAGTGTAATTCCGTTCGTGAATCTTAAGTTGGCGCGAAGCATAAGCAATGACTTTACCCCGCTGCATCAACACACATCCAAGACCTTGGATAGATGCATCACAGTAGACTACAAAATCGTCCGTGCCTTCAGGCAATGAGAGGATAGGTGCACTACAAAGTCTATCCTTTAAATGCTGAAACGCTGTATCCTGTGTATCACTCCAACGGTAAGCAACACCTTTCTGTGTCAGTAATGTAAGTGGCTGTGCAATCTTTGAGAAGTCTTTGATAAACCGTCTGTAATAACCCGCCAATCCCAAGAATTGGCGTATTTCTGTCGGTGTGCGAGGTGCAGGCCAGTTCTTGATCGAATCTACCTTGGATGGATCAACATGTATCCCATCCTTGTTTACCACGTGGCCTAGAAAGTGGACTTCACGAAGCCAGAAGTCGCATTTTGAAAACTTAGCGTACAGTTGTTCCGTTCGAAGGAGTTCCAAAATAAGTCGTAAATGCTGTTCGTGTTCCTCCCGATTCTTCGAATAAATTAGGATGTCATCAATAAAAACAATAACAAACTTGTCAAGATAAGGTTTGCACACCCTGTTCATAAGATCCATGAAAACCGCAGGCGCGTTCGTTAGCCCGAATGGCATGACCAAAAACTCATAATGACCGTAGCGAGTTCTGAATGCTGTTTTAGAGACGTCCTCATCCCGGACTCTCAGTTGATGGTAACCTGACCTTAGATCAATCTTTGAGTAATAGCTCGACCCTTGTAACTGGTCGAATAAGTCGTCGATGCGTGGGAGTGGATAGCGATTCTTCACGGTCACCTTGTTTAGTTCGCGGTAATCTATGCACATACGAAAGGTACCGTCTTTCTTCTTCACAAATAATACTGGAGCTCCCCATGGCGAAGAGCTAGGACGTATGAAACCCTTTTCCAAAAGTTCTTGCAATTGCTTAGACAGTTCTTCCAGTTCAGTTGGAGCTAAGCGATAAGGTGCTCGAGCTATAGGTGCTGCTCCTGGAGCTAGCTCGATCTGAAATTCGACCTGGCGATGGGGTGGTAACCCAGGTAACTCTTCAGGAAACACCTGAGGAAAGTCGCGTACTACAGGAATATCCCAAATCTTTTTCTCTGTCGTCGATGTATCAGTAACGAGTGCTAAAATAGCTACGTGGCCTTTTCGCAGACACTTCTGAGCCTTCAAGAAAGAGATGATGCCACTCACGACACCACTCTTGTCACCTTGAACTTCGAGAGGTTCTTTCCCAGAACGACGAATACGAACGATCTTCTCCTTGCATAGGATCTCTGCTTGTTGTTGGGATAACCAATCCATACCAATGACGATATCAAAGCTACTCAGAGTTATAGGAATGAGATCGATAGAGAAAGTCTGACCGGCGAGGATAAGATTACAACCCTGAACTATGTGTGTGGCTTCTAAACTTTTACCGTTAGCTAACTCTACGACATCTTTGGTGTTCAACAGTGTTGGTGCACGTTTAAGCATTTGACTAACATTCAGAGACATATAACTGGTATCCGCACCCGAATCAAATAATACGGTAACATAAAAGTCGTCGAGAAGAAACTTACCCGTAACCACATTAGGATCGTTCCTTGCGTCACTCTGGCCAATCACAAACATACGACCTTTTGCACCATTGTTGTTGTTGTTTCCCTCATTGTTGTTCCCACTGCCCTGATTATTGTTATTGTTGCTTTGATTCTGGTTTAATTGGGGACAGTTCCGCTTGAAATGACCTTCAGCCCCACACTGAAAGCATGTCTTATTTCCTTGCTGTTGTTGCTGTGACTGGTTTCGTGGAACGGGTGACTGTTGTTGCTGATTCTGACTCGCAGGCCTTAAGCTCCTGCAATCTTTAGCATCATGACCTACTCTTAGACATCTCTGACAGCGGCCTCTACGACACTGACCACTGTGGTGTTTGTTGCACCTGTTACACAGTGGATGAATTCCCCGATATCCACTCTGCCCCTGACCACCAGACGATTGCTGACTCGAACTCTGATAATCACTAGTCTTGCGCTGTTGCTGTGCTTGAGACTGTACAATAGCTGAACCCCTGCTGGAATCCCCTTCCCATTTCCGCTTGTTGTCACTGGGAATAGCAGGAGTAATTGGAGTGGTAGCGGTAGTAGTAGCGTTGATTCGTTTAGGCAGCCTGTTCTGTTCCACCGCCTGATCAGTGAGGCGATGAGCTAGCTTAACGATCTGTTGAATAGTGCCCAGATTCGCTGAAGTTACGTGGCTTTGAATCTCCGGCACCAGACCATTGAGATACAGTTCGATACGCTTAATGGGAGGGTCCACCATAGTAGGACACAGAATAGCCAACTCATTCGATCTTCTGGTGTACGATTCAATTTCTGACCCCGTCATTTTCAAATGGTAAAATTCTACCTCCAGCTTATGAATATCATCACGACTACAGTATTCCTCTTTAATCAATTCCTTGAAACCGTTCCAGGGTGTGGCGTTAGCAACAGCCAAGCCTAACATCTGAACTTGCGCATTCCACCAAGTCAGCGCAATGCCTTCTAAAGTACCAGTGGCGTACTTCACCCTGCGAGCCTCAGGGCATTCGCACATTTCAAATACTGACTCGAGCTTTTCAAACCAATGGAGAAGTCCAACCGCTCCTTCCGTGCCACTAAAAGTAGTAGGACGACAGTCCATGAACGTTTTGAAGGTGCAAACAGGTGGCTGAGCGTGCTGACCTCCTGCTTGTGCGGCTGCAAGTGCCGCAGCAATTTGCTCGTTAATGAGAGCCGTCAGTTGGGCTTGCGTCATGTTAATACGTCCAGACATGATCTTCATAGCAAATATGACATAAGTGAGAGAGGTTCGAGAGTAGTGCGATAACAAAAGGGAATAATCACACAAGTGTTCTCATGCAATAGTGTTAAGTTAACCTAAGCATACCCAGAGCAAAGTTCTATGCAATTCTAGCAAGTAGGCAGTAAAACATGTACCATATTACCTAGGATGTCGAGTCTTGCACGTGGAGCGAGGCGTCGTTGTGGAACGTTGAGAGCACTGTTCTGGTTATAGTCTGGTTTTAACAAAATCGTTTTTCCTTCATTAAAAACGAGTTCTCTATAACCAATGGCTCTGATACCAATCTGTCACACCCCCAAAATCCACACGCGGAGTACCACCGCTTGGAGGCGTGACATGACCAGGATCAAGCCACCAATCATATTGAACATAATAATATCAAAAGTCATTCATCAATACGATAGGTGTTTACAAAACCAAATATATACAAGTGTGTAGCGGAAGCATTAATGTAAAACCCAACATAAGTTTAAGTACAAAATGTTATAATGTTTAACAAAACATCCACGTCCGTGCCCACAACGACTGCGCCTCCCGTGCAAGCTCCAAGAGTACCTATGGTCCTGCAAGGCATGTAACAGAGAGTCAACAACTAGTTGAGCGAGTTCACTGTTGGTTATTTAGTTATAATGTTCGTTTCGTAAATTGTATGTAATAGCATCGCGGCCCTCTAGGCATGTTTGCGAAGTTTAGAAATTGTATCGCGTTAGTCCTTGCTGCCAATCCAGGCATGCGTGCGATGAATATTGTTGACTAGTCGTATTTGTACGTGCCCTTCTTGATCCAAGGACCGTAGCGAGTGTGATTGTCCTACCCAAGGAGGACGAGCATGCGTTAAGGTTTGTTGTCCTACCCAAGGAGGACGAACGTATGTATTCTACCCAAGGAGAATACGCAGGATTAATATTGGCATCCTACCCATGGAGGATGGCGGTACATATCCTACCCAAGGAGGATATGTAGGTTCCATTTTTTATTTCTTAACCCATTCCCAAACCACCGGGAATCCCATGCCTTAGAAAGAGTGTGAACTCACCTTGTTTCGCTCGGTATGCTAAGTATGTGCTCACGGTTAATCAATCACGTCCTAAGGTATGCACGTATACATAATCAGTTTGTATTAAAGTTGTTTGTGCGTAAACATAATCATCATGAACATCGCATCAATCACAATACACGTATTTGCAATCATACAAGTAATACTTTATACATAACAGCAGTTAACTAACCCAGTTAACACTTAACAGAATTAACTCAAGTTAGTGCGCAGATTAACTGTTCGGCGAAATACACATTTTGGCGAAACACAGATATTGGCGAAACACACATTTGACGAAACACGTTCTGTTTCGTCGGGGTCTTATTTGGCGAAACAGAATTCAATTTCGTCGATTACTCTTGGCGAAACACTTTCTGTTTCGCCGAGGGTTCTGTTTCGTCGGATGTCAATTTCGCAGACATCAGTAACAGCAGATACGGATAACACAGAAACCCTAATCGCCGATACAACAGTTTTACAGAAAACGTTCAATCCTCGCTCAATATAATGAGTCTTATGTTACTAACCATTAATCTATGCATCTCAACCGAAGCATCAATGAAACAGGGATCATATCATCATCATCATCAATAAAATCATGTAATCATCACAAAACAACACTCATAAAATCCATACTCTATGCATACCCGCTATCATGCACAATCATTGAGAGGTTCATGAAACCCTAAGTATTCATCATACACGTATACTCCTATAATCCAGAAATCAAGCATATACACAACATGTATAAAGAAAACAAAGAACAAAGAAACCGATTAGACGAGCACGCACTAACCGAGATATCCGGGATGAACAAGGGAGGATTCGAGAGAGAAAGATGATGGTTGAGGATGGTTATCGCCTTCACAGAGTGGAGAGTTCTAGGGTTTCTATTTTTGTTAAAAGTGTGAAACAGGGAGTCGGTTCACGTTAATATGAACGAATTACCGTTCTGGGCCCTTAATGGGCTTGGCGAAACTGGGCTTGGCGAAACAGACTTCTGTTTCGTCGGGATGCTTATGACGAAATAGTCTGTTTCGTCGGGTCCTGTCTGTTTCGTCGAGTCCTTTTATGTGCTAACAGTTTTAAGTTTTCAACAGGTTTCATGTTATACAGCCAAACACAAAATCATGCAACCACAATGCGTTCATAAAATATATAAAAAAATATATAAAAAAATAACGTGTACAGTTACAAGTTGAACAAGTTAAACAACTACACAATCGAAGTCAACGTGCACTAAATGCGAAAATGAAAGTCGGAAACTCGAGTTGTCACAGGTGTTCCCTTTCCTGGACGGGATACATATTTCTAAACTCGGGTTTTATTTAAGTACTTTTGTTGAGTCCTTGTGAACTTAGTTGAACGTGTCATGGCTTGTAACTTATTTTGGTATCGATGCTTTCAAGACAAGTATATTATGGTTTTCTAAACTTTAA
>JARYGA010047029.1:0-34860 GCA_030545235.1 Helianthus tuberosus
ATCAACCATACCACTTTGTAAGTTGAAATATGACAATATTCAATTTTACCACTTGTAGGCTTTCTAAAAAAAACACATTCAAGAATGATGCCGATTCCTGCTCCACGATTACCAACTTGAGAGCTCCGGCAAGTCCAGATTTTTAGTCATGATAAGTTCTATCCTAGTTACTAACCTGGGATGACCCATCTTCATATGGTTTCTTCTTTTTTTTCTCATAAAATTCCTTTACCCCTTTTACCTTTCCATCGATCATTTTTCCAAAGATATTTTGAACAGTGGGGTTAAAGACTTTTTCAACATCAAATTCTTTCTTTTCAGAAAAGAATTGATTTGAAATTTCAACTTTTCCAATTTTTGATTTTAAGTTTTCAGCCTGCAATGGTGGAAAGTTTGCGTCATCCAATGGCGGAACTGATTTCTCACTTTGTAGCTCAACTTGTGGCCCTTCTGACTTTGATGAGTCAGATTCATCGCCAGAAAATAGCTCCTCTGATTTTGACGAATCAAAATCAGTGCTAGAACTATCATCAGATTTCTTAACAACCCATTTTTGATTGTTAAGCTTCGCTTTTCTTTTGTAAAAACTCTTTGAACATTCACCAACCTCAAATTTTGAATTTTTGAACACTTTAATTTGTTTGGTTGGTGGTTCATTCTCAACCATTTTTTCTTTCAGTTTTTCAGAGACTTCCTGTTTTGTTTGGATTGCCTTAGAACAATTCCTGGCAATATGACCAACTGTTTTACATTGAAAACAGGTTCTCGTCTCTTTCTTCTTCTGAGCAACTTCCTTCTTCATTCCCTCTTGCTTCTTAGCAAGGAATTCTTTGTTTGTCTGCTTCCTGAACAATGTTCTTTTTCTTCTTCAGATGATGCTCCTGAAACAAAAACAGTTTTTGGTTTATAGACTTTTTCATTTTTATGATTTTCTGGTGGAATGAAACCCAATCCTTTCTTTTTGAAATTACCGTTATGGTTTGGTTTCTTTCGATAACCTGAACCAGAACTGTAACCTTTTTTCTTGTTTAATTTTTGTTGAACTCTTGAGGTGTACCTTTTAGGGTTTTCAGAAAGATTTACATCTTTTATTTCGAGAAATATTAATTTCTATCATTTTAAAAACCTTTTTAATCTTTTCAATTTGAACACTTCTTATTGGAAATTCTTCATCAGAATATAATTTGTCAGAATCATTCAAAGTATATACTACTTTGAATGTTTCATCATTCAAATTATTTTGTGATAACAGAAATTCTTTATTATAAACCCGTTTGCCCTTTTTGACTTTCGGACTTGAAGTGTCGGACTCAGACTTTGACTCCTCCGTTTCATCTTTATCCAACACCTGATCGACACCTTTCTTAATTATCTCGGACTCTTGATCAGTGTCGGATGATGTGAACGTGACATCAATGTTGTCTGGCAAGTTATCTGAAGGCTCAGATTCCCACTGTAAGTTAGTTGCCTTTTTGACTCTTTCTGAATTTGGATTTCGTGGAGAATATCCATTTTCAAGCGGGGGTGGACACTTGTTGTAACTGACACTTTGTTTCTTACCAGAATTCTTCACTTCAGTATTCTCTTTGGTTTTGGAATTCTTCACTTCAGATGTGTCTTCTTTAAATGCCTTCATGCCTTCAACTGTGGGGTAAATCCTGTCAATCACATAAGAAGAACACGAGTAACTTTTTAACAACTTGTTTACTCTTTAAGTTTCTATCCTATGAGTTTCCATCTTCTGTTCAAGCTCACAACACATATCAATATAATAATTGACCATTTCCTGCTTTATCATGTATGCTCCATTGAGTGTCTTCATGGCTGTAGCTTGTTCACGGCTTGACTCGTTGTATTGATTCATGGCTTTGTTTAAGACATCATACGATTCTTTCAACCTGTTCATGTTGTGAATCAACTCGTTGTTGTATTTTTTTAGAGTCTCACAGTTTTCACAATTCTCATACATCTTTTCTGCATCAGCTTCCTTTTTAATCTCGAATGCTGGAATTTCTTTGTCCTGCTTCTTTATCACACGAACCTCTTCTTCATCATTCTTATCTTTCCTTCTTTCTTTATTTCTTTCGTCTAGAAATTTTAAATGTTCTTTCATTCTTTCTGCATAATACGAATTATCATCATCACGATCATCTTGTTTTTCAACCTTCTTCTTTGCCATTCGAGCCTTTTCAGCATCTCTCTCAGCTAGATATTTTAAATGCTCTTTCATACTATTTGCCCAATAATCATTTTCATCATCTTCAACCTTTTGAGAAACAAAAGCTTTATGATTTACAGTTCTGTTAGGATCAAAATCATCCCAACTGAAATCTTTTGGAAGCCTTTCATCATCTTGATCCGTCAGACATGCTTTACTCTCACCTGAAATATATTTGTCCCAACTAAATCCTTTTGATGATCTTTCATCATCTTGATTCACCAGATAAGCTTTCTTTGATTCTTCAATCTCCTTCCTAGCATGAGCAGTTTGTGTTTGTTGTTGATACGGCTGTTGAGCAACTTGATGATAAATTGCTTTCCGATAGTAATCATTGTTTCCGAAAGGATTTTGAGCTCCACTTGCTTCGCGGTTTGTGCATTCACGCTTTAAATGCCCGTTTTCCCTGCAACAAAAACAAGTAACTTTAGATTTATCAAATCCTAAAGTAGAAACATTTGCATCACGAAAATCATCTCTTCCCGTAATTTGTTTAAACTTTTCAGCTCTTCTAAACACACTAGCCAAACACCACTTAATATCCATAAGTTCCATCTCTTCAGCATCAATCTGATCGTAATCCTCTTTTGTCAACATTGGATTTCCGATCATTCCTACAACTAAACTCACATACGACTCTAACACGGTTACCAACAAAGACATATGACTTTTGGCTACTTCTTCAGAGTAATTTTGATCATTCTCAAGATTTAAAGCAATGTTGCATTGAAGTACTTTGCCACTCTTTGTTGTTGAAAAATTTGGATCGAACGATGGATATGAAGAAAATCCAGTTTTGCTACTTGATCCCTGAGATGAACTTCCAGACGAGCTTTTTGCATTGAAAGCAGATTCAATCTTTGGTGCAATGTTGGTCTTATCACTAGCACCACCTTTGTAATACAGGCCAATATCTTGTTCACCATCATAGTTCTTCATTCTTGCTATCTTTCGTTGTTCCATCTCTTGAGCTTCGAGTTGTTCAATAAAATCACTCAGCGTTAGATTGTCAAATTCTTCTTTATTTTTCAACACCATAAGATATGTGCCCCAAGCATCATGTGGTAACGCATCGGCCAACTTTTCAATCAATTCTTCTTTATCTTTATTAATGTTCAATCTTTTCATATTCTTCACCAAGTTGCAATATCTTTCTATAATCTGCTTTGTGTTTTCAGTTTTTAGTCCACGAAATAGGTCAAATTCTTTCTTCAAAAGCGACATTTTGTTCTTGATCATCTCTTTACTACCAACAAACTTCGATTTTAGTTCTTTCCATATTGATTGTGCACTTCCGTTGTGCTGTAGTAAGATCAAGATTTCTTCCTTTATAGTTTGCTGCAAGAGACTAACCATCATTTTTTCATCTTTGTATTTCTTTTTCTCATCAACACTTAGATCTTTAATATCAACCTTCTCTCCGTTGTCCTTAACCGTTCTGATATATCGATATTCAGTACATTCCCATGCATCTAAGTAATATGCTTGAACCCAGTTTTCAAAACGTTCTGCCCATCCACTATACTCCTCAATACTCATAAGCTTAGGCGGTTTTTGGGTGGTACCCGTTTCATTTTCTAGCATCGTATTCTGAGTTATAGTGATCGGGCTAGCAAAGGCATTGTAGAACTCGTTCTCCATGATTCGGTTATCAAAAGTTCACAAACACAGACTTTCAAACGAAATGGATGATTCTCAAACGAAATGGATCCTTTCAAGCGAAATGATCACAATTCAAACGAAATGATCACAATTCAAACGAAATGAAACTTTTTACCCACTTCGTGCGAAATGGAATGTTGTTTCAAGCGAAATTAATTCTTTCCTCCCAATTCGTGCGAAATGAAGATCTGATGAACTGTTTCAAGCGAAATGACAATTGGTGCGAAATGAAAGCTCAATTCGTACGAAATGGCTGCAAGTTCAAACGATCTGGTATCCAATACGTGCGAAATGGAGCTGACGTCACACTTTCAGACTGTTTTTCAACAAATTGATCGAGTTTAACTTCGATTTTAAGTCTAATTCTTTCAAGGGTTTGTTAAAACAGTGTTTCGCACGTTATATGTGAAAATTAGCCCATTTTAACCGTAAAATCTTGTTTAATTTTGAACAATTGGTAAAAGAAGGTGTAGAAATCAGAATTTTCAGCTGAAATGGTAAGAACTCTTCATCCTGAGCTCTGATACCACTTGTAGGATCGTTTGCTCGACCAAACGAGTCGTTTAGAAGAGATCCCAACCAATACGAAAGGGGGAAACAAACGTATCGGAGTTATTTCAGCTGAATTGCACAGAGAATCACTTAAATTGTCTCGTATATTGATATCAGATCGTATTACAATGCTGGAGACACTTTGGCAGAGCTTCGCTACCGGAATCGAAACGTTACAAATGAATTGAACAAGGCTACTATATATAGGCAAATCATTTCACACGGAACAGACTCACACGAAATGGACTTACCATTTCGTGCGAAATGGACATCTCTATTTCGTGCGAAATGACTCATTCATTTCGTGCGAAATGACTCAAACCTATATGTTTCTCGTATTTCGTGCCCTGATCTCTCTAATCTAATACAAGACTCGATACAAGACGAAGTCGACAGACATATGCACCAACAAATATGCACCTAAAGGCCTGCAAAGCATGTAACAACGAATCAACAACAAAGTTGAGCGAGTTCACAGTTGGTTGTACATTTTAAAATTGTTCCAAAAACATAAGTTCTTTCGTAAACCATGTGTTAACCGGTTCCTTGTTTCCCAAACCATAACAAGTGGGGGCTACCCCATGTGAACCACTAGACCCGTTACCATATCGACTACTGACTGAAGTAAGTTGGTGCCATAGCGTCAATGTCTATCATCATTGACGTGCCCAGATCCATTAGTTCACGCCCGTCCTCTGCGGCACGGTGTGACGCTTGTCAAACCTAAATAGTGCTATCTAACTAATGACCCGCTCGCCATTGGCCCGGCGATTAAGTCGATATAAAAATGAGGGACTTCATGATAGAGTTTTTGGTCTAGTATCAATGTTATCACCCTTCAATAAAGAGGATGTGGTACGTGTCCCCTAACCAGGAGATCACGCAGGTTCTGATTAAATCCTTAGTACATGTTATCACCCTTCAATAAAGAGGATGTAGTACGTGTTCCAAACAAGGAGGTCACGCAGTTTCCGATTAAATCCTTTACTCATTCCCAACCACCGGGAATCCCATGCCTTGTAGAAAGTGTGGACTCACCTTTGGTTGCTCGGTTGGACTCTTAAAAATAGCTAACACTCAGGGTTGGTCAATCACGTCCTAGTATGATTACCAGTTAGTTTATTAGTGATTTCAAATAAAGCACGAAATCCTTACACGTATCATGCAATCACGTTGACAAGTTACATGTATATTCCACATATATATTTTCGTTCCAACGGTATATGTATATGAATATATAGATGGTCCTAGCATACAACAACTTAAAGGACATTTAATGTTGACATTAAACCTGTTCGATCATTCACAACTAACAATTAGATGCACATATTTCGACTTAATACGTTTCAGCTTTAATAGTCGAAACTGGGCTGTTTTCGGGTATTTTAATAAAATAGTTAACTTATTCCAAAAATTCCCAAATTTTTACAGAATATCTTAAACGATCCATATATTATTGTGTAAAAATCTCGGGATCCAATTCATTACCAATTATTTTATAAAAATCATTTACCGGGCTGCAATCAGATTCGTCACTTTCTGACTGCAGTCCATGGAAAAATTCATTTAAAATTAATCGTAAGTCTGATTGACGAAGTTCCAGTTGGAGAATTACAAAGACATCAGTGGCCATCTGCAGTACAAATTTCATGACCTAATTCTACACAAGTATCAAGTTATGACGAAAAACATAACACAAATTTTCAGCAGTAAAAACGCAGCTTTTGCTGCTGTACAAAATGAACCTTTAAAAATAGAAAACGACCTTGAAAAAATATGATTCCAGCGCCATTTGAAGCGTTTTTCAAAAACATATAATTTACTCTTCATAAAATCAACTTTTTGATAAATTATGAGCCCGTTACAGCCGATTAAAGTCGGCTGTAACTGGTGGACAGATTCTGATTTCACTTCCCAAAACCCGTGAACGTTTAACCAGCGAACCGCCGACATTTAAACATTGATCACAGCAGGTTATAAGTTATTTATCTCAGATTCATCATGCTAAAGTATCAATATCATCAAGAATTTCAACCCTAATTAATGCATGTGTGTCTATCCATGCATGAACAATATTACTAGATATCATATACAATTTTCTTATGTACACTAGACTTTATGCAGCCATCATAAACATCAAGAATCATCAACCACTTCAGAAACACAGCCAATATAACAACTATTAATATAAATTTAGCAATAATTTAGTGTGTTACCAGGTTCTGAAAGTGATGGGGATCTCAAGTGCCTGAACCGAAGATTTGAAAAGCCTTCGTGGGTCTTGGTTTCGTGCCACAATAGCGAGAGGAAGGGAGGCAGCAGTTTGATCGCAGGTAGGGTTTAGGGTTGGGAAGTAATAAATAAAATATGCAGTTTACGTAACTACTTCACAATGGGTGTAGCGGTTGGGCTTGTAGGGAGTTGGGCTGCAAATGCTAAAAGGGAATGGTGGTTTGGCTTCAAAAATAAGGGCTGCACAATAAAAGGGGATGTGGGCCGTAAACTTGATAATGGTGGCAGCCATTGATTTTGTTGTTCCATTAGTTTTTTACTTTTTATTATTTTTTTTAATTTTTTTTTACATAACAACAACTAACATAAAAATATAATTAATCAACCAATATAAAAGTATAATATTCATGCTATGGTTCGGGCCTTGTAAGTTCCGAGCTACGCGAGTGGGTTAACTCGACACGCGAGACATGTGGTTTGGTTCAAATGGTTCAAGTCGATTCAACGCGATGTGGATTAATTCAATAAATAATAAAAGCGTATGATTCGATTATAAAAGCGAAATAAACGGTTTCTACCTTGAAGTCACGGGTTGTCACATCATCCCCAAGTTGAAAGAAATTTCGTCCCGAAATTTAGCACACAGTCACTGAGGAAGCTAGTTTTGTTGAGCGTTTTCGCTGGGTGTCACATCATCCCCCCGTTGGTTTGGAATTTCGTCCCGAAATTCCATAGTAGCTTCAGTATTGTACTCATCTTTCTTAAACAACTGGGGATACTTGCGTTTCCCGGTCCATAATTTCCACCGGTTCCTCGACGAAACATAACTGGTCGTCGATAGTGAGTTCCTTAAAAGGAACGATGAGGGTTTCATCTGACAGGCACTTCTTCAGATTCGACACATGGAACACGTTGTGAACTCCACTGAGTTCTTCGGGTAGATTCAATATGTAGGCCACCTTGCCAATTCTCTCTGTGATATCGAAAGGTCCAACATATCGCGGATTGAGTTTGTATTGTATACCAAAACGAACTACACCTTCCCAAGGTGAGACTTTAAGTAGTACTCGATCCCCAACCTGGAACTCGAGTGGTTTCCTACGCTTATCAGCGTAGCTTTTCTGACGGTCACGAGCTGCCGCCATCCGTTGTCGTATCTGAGCAATCTTCTCTGTTATGTCTATGACGAGTTTTGGGCCAGTGATTTGGCTGTTTCCAACTTCTGCCCAACAAAGAGGTGATTGGCACTTCCGTCCGTACAATGCCTCGAACGGAGCAGCCTGGATGCTGGTGTGGTAACTGTTGTTATACGAAAACTCCACTAAAGGTAGATGCCGCTCCCAGCCGTTTCCAAAGTCGATTACACATGCTCGAAGCATGTCTTCAAGAGTTTGGATGGTGCATTCAGTCTGCCCATCCATCTGTGGATGATGTGCTATGCTCATGACTAAACGTGAGCCAAAGGATTTGTGCATCGCTTGCCACAAATCAGATGCAAATCGTGGGTCGCGATCAGAGATAATGGAGGTTGGCACCCCGTGCCTAGCAACTACTTCTTTCAGGTAGATGACTGCAAGTGTAGAAAACTTATCCGTTTCCTTGATGGCTAGAAAGTGTGCTGGTTACGTGAGACAATCAACGATCATCCAGGTGATATCGTTTCCGTTTCGAGTTGTAAGTAGACTAGCGACCAAATCCATGGCAGTCTGTTTTCGCTTTCCATATAGGTGTTTCTGGTTGCTAACACTTCACCTTGACTTTCCCACAAGTCAAACATCCTTCCCATACCTAGCTAGGTGGGCCTTCATGCCAGATTACCAGTACAAGGTTTATAAATCCTAATGCCTCTCATCAAAACCCAGACGACTAGAATATCGAACCCGGTGTGCTTTGCTCAACACGAGTTCCCTACAGTTGCCGTATAACGAGACCCACATTCGTTCCATGAGGTAACGAGTATCATCCGACCTGTCAAAGGTTGCTTCTCCATGCCCCGCATGGGTTCAACTTGAAAATCTTCTTCCTTCTGTTCTCCAGTTTGGACAGAGCAAGTCTAATAAGGTAAGTTAGAGTCGATAGTAAGCTGCAAGCTCGTGCACATTCAAGTTCACAGTCGTAATCATCCAAAAGTTCCATCCAGTGGTGCCATTAACTGATTTTAGCTCTTTCAAAACCAGGGTACACGGGAGGCCCTTGTGATCGGTCTATGTAACACATTCGGTACCGTCCAAGTAATGCCTCCAAGTAAATCCAAAGACCATGGTTTCCACCGCCGGGTGTGTGCTGTAACTCCATTACGTAAGTAATCACTCTCTCGTGTTGCGTCGACGTGTAACTGGGACTCTGATTCGAACCATAAAGATATACCACTAAGTCACCCACGCCCTTGGGTAAAGACAATGCTCAGTGCATTGCAGAGTTTGAGTTTGAAAGCTGAAAAGACGCCCCCTATTTCGCCTTTCACGAACACAGCACCCTGCTGTGCCAAGGAGATTTAAGTTGTCCGACCTTCGAAAATCCTGTGAGTAAGCTGCGATAGTACCTAGCGAAACCAAGGAATTGCTGTAACCTCGAAGAAATCTTTGGTGTCGATCGGTTTAACCAAAATGGGTCTTAGCGAGATCCATGTGTATTCCCACTCCGTTGATTACATGTCCAAAAAGTACCTCTCGCACCCAGAAATTACATGTAACAAGACTTTGTGCGGAGTGGCTCCTCCCTCAGAAGTTCAAAAATAAGATACAAATGCCACCCATGGTGTTTGATGTGCTCGAAGTGGTTTAATAAAAACAACTAAAATTACCCTAAATCTAGACACTCTAAGCTTTAAATTTATAAATCTAGACTCGATCTAAAACTAAAACCACACAACCGACAAGTGTACCGATCAATGTAGTATAGCTAAACTAAGTCCGAGTATCGAACCCACGAGACTCTAATGACTACGCTAAGACTCTATTTAGACTAGGACTGACACGACTTAACTAAATGTTTATTTGATGAAGGGGGGTTTCTAAAAATCCTAAATAAAATAATAAAATATTTAACTAGAAAATCAAAGAAAAGACTAAACACGAACGTGGACGAAGACTTTGACCAAAGGCGATGAAGACTACCTAGGCTAGACGCAAGTTTAACTCGGAATGGATTTCTATTCGATAATTTTGTGGTATGGAACCGGGATCTTTAAATGCTAAACCTATTAAGACACCAACTAAGCCCCTCGATCCTTCTCAAGGCGATTCTTGTGGCACTACCTAGGCTGTTACGCTTACCGGTTTTCTAGATTTCCTCACAGTCCTCTAGCTTCTTGAAAGTGCCTAAATAAGACGATCTACCTCACACCGCGAAAGTCTAAGGCAACTATGGGTTTTAATCTTGGTTTAATAGGCAAGAGAATGTTTAAGGACTAGACCGATTTCTTGGACCTAGCTATAAACCAAATCGAGACCTGTTAATAACCTCGAGCCTCACAGCGACAAGATTAGCAGAACACTTGATTTTATTAAATTACCGAATATTACTTCTAAGGTTACTTATGCAATTTTCACCCTAAAGAGTTAAAGATTTATTATGTGATATAGACACTCACCTAAATCAAGAACCCTAGCACAACCCTATTATGTGATATAGACCGTCACCAAGGATTATACGAAGCAATAAACAGTGATAAAACAATATCAAGCATGCATATACACCAAGTTAAAATTCCATAGTCGTTACAATACAAGAAAATCCATAAACCACCCCAAAAACCGAATAAAAATCCAAACTTTATTTAAACTATTGTCATGCATAGGTAGTTAAAGGTTTTTAGACAGAAAACATAACCAGAAACAAAGTATCAATCAAGAATAAATCTGAATTCATCCTGCAACAATGTAAAACGAACGAAAAACAAAGAAACAGGAAGTTTAAACCCGTGATCTTTACTCCCGAGCGCTCCAAAGTGTTACCCGATGATTCCTGGCTTCCCAAGATGCTCCAAAACCTTCAACAGCCTTCAATGGTGCTCCAAGATCCTCAAATTTGTAAGTGATGCCGGCTGTTGATGAAGATGATGATTATATAACATGCAAAAACCTACTAGCCGTTGTTGTTTCGAAGTCGGTGCACTTTTCAACTCTCTCGCGGCCCGCGTAGCAGGTAAACATAAGTTCACACGGCCGGCATCAATGCTGAAATCCAGAAACATGTCTTTAGTTTAGGCGGCCCGCGTAAGGTTCTTCTGTCTTCTACGCGGCCCGCCTGAAAGCTTCAGATTTGATTTTTCGATTTCTTTTAGCTCCCGAGCTCTCGTTTTCCAATCCAGCCTTTCGCCTTTCCAGATTTTAACTCGTTTCTGCTTCTTTTGGCTGTAAAGACCTGGAAATCACAAAATATCAAAAGTATGTACATTCTACGCTAAAAACGGGACAAAAACGAATATCTAACGACTAAAACGGACGTGAATAAAGATGTGTTTTACAATACATCAGTGTTCCTTTCTCCTGGTCATGATTCAGAACGTCGTCGACAAATACAGTCGATACATGTGATCCCTAAAGCTGCTAGTATGTTGATCAACTCAATGATTATGGTGTACAGAGTTAAAATGGCTGCATTACATTCGACATGCTGTTCTAAGAGCATTCTCCTCTTGGACTTCCATCTGATGATAGTTCGTTCGCTAGCCAATCCTCGAATGGAAGCTGGTCCCTCGCAACTGGTTGATAGGTGGCCAATACACGGTCGAGACAAACGGTTCCTAACTGTCACCTTGTTACGTTCTCGATAATCGGTACACATACGGAAAGGCTTATCTTCACTGGTATAACTGGGACTCCCCAAAGCGAAAAACTAGATCCGATAAAACTCATGTCCAATAGTTCCTGAAGTTGATTAGGCAGTTCCTGCAACCTTCCTGGTGTAAGACGATATGGAATGCTAGAAACAAAGGCTGCTTCCGACATGATACCGATCTGATATTCCACCTGACGATGTGAAGGTAAACCGGGTAGTTCTTCTGGTAGACGTTGCTTTCCCTAACCCAGAGGCATTCCGGCTATAGAGTCACTATCCCCAACTCGGATTACTTAGGCTTCGGTACTTTTTATTTATTTTGCAAGGTCGATTTCACACACCCTAGAGGTAATCCGGCTGTAGAGTCGCTATCCCCAACCACAGACTACATAGAAATGGCTACTTTCATTTAGTTTCTAGCTCGTTTATTTCATGTTTTTTTCACGAGATAATGACCAAAAACTCTAACGATCTTAGCTTATAACGACATCCCTTATACTATTATTGGCGGTTTCAATTTCCCCACTTTCCCTAGATGAGAACCCACTAGTAGACCGACAATTAGGTATATTTTAAATCAAAGGAACCCAGAACCGAATCAAGCCTACCCGCATATCCCAAACTAGACACAAGCTCAATTATATTATCTCATATTATCATTATTTGAACCCGAACAAAAACTCGACTTTTCTATCATTTTCCGCTTTTTAGTTTGCAAACTTCTTATTTCAAAAGACATTTTCTAATTTTTTTTATTTTTTTTTGGATAATTTTTTTTTGTATTTTTCGACTTTTTATGACTCAAGACTCATTAAACTAACGACTCAAGACTCAAATGTCCCATCCCCACACTTAAATATTGCATTGTCCCTAATGCAAGGATGAAAACACGACTCCTAAAGCCTAAAAACAAAAAGAAATACGAAAAATAAATAAATATACAAAGTATACAAGTGGAACGACTTAGCTGAATATATGTGAGACTGTAAGTGTGCCAGTCGATACCACATATGCCCTCCAATCCAAACGTGCTCAGCAAACTGTACTAACTCGGACACGCGAACGGAAGCGGCACAAACAACAACCTAACAATCAATCAACCAAGCAAACATAACATAATATATACCATCACAAGCAGTATCACAATCACATCAAAGTATCAACCAACCCCAAAAACCCTCCAACCTGTTTATAATATTAGTACAAACCAAAATATGAGGATCAAAACAAGATAAAATAAAAATAAAAGATATAAGCTCCATAAGCTGTTGCATATCCTCACGCTCCTCCTGCTCCACCCTGCTGCCCGCCTGCAGGGTCCTCCTGCTGTGGCTGCCAAGACGGCGGCGGCTGCAAGTGGAAGTGATCCATGATCACTCTCATACCATCCTCGATACGTCTCTGACCCGCTATACTCTCCTCATGCATAACCTCCATCCTATCATATAACGCCTCTAATGTCAACGGCTCTGGTCGTGGCTGCCTAATCGGGTGCTCGCGTGCTGGCAACTGATGCCTATGAAGTGGCACCTGATAACGCTGGGGAATCGCAGCCTGCATCGCCTCTGCGGCAGCTGAATTTGGTGGAGGTGGCACCTGCTGCCCCTCTATCACCGCCTCCCAGGCCGGTGGATCATCCCATGTAACTATCCTAGCCTGCTGAAAGCTCTTCAGCTCCATAAGTGATGGAGCTGGTCATGTACGCATCCTCTCAGCAGGATAATCAGCAAATATACCCAAATTCGCTGCTAACATCGTAATGCACGGCCCTCCATACAACCTCGACTTTCCTCCGCCCTTCTTCGGCCTCACCAACGACCACGCCAGAATACTTGCCAGATTTGCTGGCCGACGCTCAACCATACACATCAGACAAAACAAACTATGCTGATTCACCTTATTATCCCCCTCATGCCTACCTATCAACGTTGCCGCCAGTATCTTGTGCACAAACCTATACAGAGGATCTCTGATATCAGATGCCACCATGTTGTTTGAAAATGGTGTGATAGCAATAGTGCGCCAAAACCTCTCTAACTCCTCCTTCAACACACAAAAATCCTGCCTCTCCCTCACTACGTGCCTCAACAAACCCCTAAACTCATCAGACTCAACCTCTTGGCATGAGTAGAATCCAGTCGCCTCTGCGAACTGTGGCAGTGTCATGTTGAAGATCCTTTTCCCAACACAAACGAGACTACATCCGGCTCATCAAACCCTCCTTGATGCTTGTACTGAAATGTGGAGTGGAACTCCAAGGCGAGCTCGCAGTATTGTGGTGCGTCACAATCCAACGCCATCCTAAACTTGGGCCCTAGCAACTCCTGCAGGCTCTCAACCTGCCCCCTGAACTCCAGTAGCTTCACCCTCTTAATAGTATCAAACTTCACATACTTAGCCGATCCAATAGTAAACCGTAGCAACGGGCTATCCCAAAGCCTCCTGCCATGTCCATGTGGGGTCCCCGCATCCCTATGCGTAACCTCTCTAAGTGGTGCATCAGCTGGCTGCTCCTCTGCAGCTTTAGCAGACCCGCGCCTCTTGCGCTTCGTACCCGAAGAGGATCCTTCACCTGACATCTTGTTCAAACAATTCAATAAACGCACGAAACAGGTGAACAGTTAGTAAAAACAAACTATTTTTGGTATTTTTGAGTTTTTTTTTTTTATTTTTTTGAAATTTTTAAGAAGTTTTCTGATTTTTTTTGTGAATTTTTGAATTTTTTTATGATTTTTTTCAAACAATAATATACATTCAAACAACGGCCGTATAGCATTTCGTTCGCGGCCGTTGTTTGAAAATGAGCGACATCATCGCAAAATGACTCGAAAACAAACCAACTTCGCCCGAATGGAGATTGAGTACGAGCGAAGTGGTTTAGTCAACAAGCAATGCAAAAGATGCGCAATGACACTAAACAAGACTCAAACACGACTCAAAAGACACCAACGGACACTAAAGACGTAAGACACGACGCAAAACTAGACACTTTGACGCACAAAAACACAAAACTCTCACTTTTACCCCCTCTCGGCACCTTGCTCGCCCTCGAGCAATCCCAAGTGCCGACAAAACATCCAACTAAGCGTGGAAGGAACGGAAACGGCGCGCGTATTTAGTAAAAATTTATGTCTTTATGTCAAAAAGCACGAACCGTATCCCCACACTTGAGTGTTACCTATCCCAAACCAAATCATCCGCAATTTCCAAACCAAATCAAATCAAACCAAACCAAACTGTGTTAAAATCTGACCCGACTGAAAATTATTATCCGAACAAAACAAATCAACCACCCCCCGCCTATCACTAATCTTGTCCGAAATCAAATCAAACAAACCAACGCAAACCAACCCGAGCCACCCGTACCCTCGCAATACCCTAATATCACTAAACATGCCGATAACTAACTACACTTTACTCAAACCACTGACCACACCTACTGCAGACATAAGCAATCATCGACCTAACCACATCGACTCGACTACTGACTTGCAGACTCCAAACAGACCCAAAACAACCACACAACTGACCTGACCCATTTACTGACTCGAAACAATTGACTACGGACTCGACCATAATAATCATACCTGCAAAACCGACTCGTCAAACAAATATATCACGGACGCAATTGACGCCACTAACCTGCACTTAGACATTATGCAGACACATTGGACTGACTCGAAACAAAAATGACAAAACTGCAGACACATGACTCACTGACAAAACGATGACCCAACAAACAAACTAGTGACTAATCAAAAGTATTGCAGAAATCATACCTTGACGTCGACGACTTCAGAAAAGCGAGAACAAATGGTGGCAGGCGGTGTGCGGCGGTGGTGACTGGTGGATGTATGATGTCTAGGATAGTGGAAATGTGGTGGTGGTAATGGCCGGTTAAAATGGGGATGGGGGGTGGAAATGAATGGTGAAAAGGGTGGTAGTGGGTGGTGATAGACGGCGGATGAGTGGCGGAGAAGAGTGGTGGTGGGTGTTTGTAAGGAAATGGATTAGGGTTTCAAATGTGGACTCAATTTGGGGATTTCAACACTGTTAGCGACATAAAGGGTCCTCGCTGCCCGCGTAAGTTTGGGCTAAGTTAAGGCGGGCCGCTTCACTCGTAGATTTTAAAACTTCTTTTAAGCCCATACGGGCCGCGTAAAGTGAAGATTGGGCCTACACGGGCCGCGTGGACAGTAAACAGCAGCTGTTTATTTTTACAGCAACAGCAAATATGCTGAAATTGATTTTATTTAATTCCCAAAATGCCCCGTGCACTTATTTTGTCGATTTTAATGTTAAACGTACCTGGAAAGCTGCTCCTTTGTCGATTTCGCCCACGTGAAGGTGATGAAACCTGCAAAATACTCGACGACACATAATAGACGCAAAAACTATGAAAATCACGAAAAACGACGCAAAGACACGAAAACTCTAACTAACGACGCGACATGAACGACGACTCATTGTACAAACTCCACACTTGAGTTTTCACTCAAGAAACTACGCGGTGGTGTTAGGCGGGTCCGAAAGAGGAACGGGTGTCGATGGGACCCCCTAATTAGTGCTTCAACCGATGTCCATTAACTTTCCACGAATTCGACTTTTCTTCATCAAACAACTCCACGGTACCGTACGGGAAAACCTCCTTCACGACGTACGGACCGGACCATCTCGACTTCAACTTTCCGGCGATCAATTTCAATCTCGAATTAAATAAAAGCACTTGATCGCCCACTTTAAACTCCTTCAACTTCCGCAACCTTCTATCATGCAAAGCTTTCGACTTTTCCTTAATGCTCCACGACCGATCATACGCGGCGTCATGAAGCGCCTCCAACTCATGAATTTGGAAAAATCGTTTTCGAGCGGCCTCGGTCAAATCTAAATTCACCGTTTTGAGCGCCCAAAGAGCCCGATGCTCTAACTCGATCGGCAAATGGCACGCTTTCCCATAAACGATCATAAACGGCGTAGTACCTAGTGGTGTTTTATAGGCGGTGCGAAATGCCCATAACGCATCGTCCAACTTATCGGCCCAATCCTTTCGACTCTTCCCTACGGTTTTCTCTAAGATTCGCTTAACTCCTCGATTCGCGTTCTCCACTTGACCGCTCGTTTGCGGATGATACGCGGTAGACAGGCGGTGCATAACTCCATATCTCTCCAACGCCTTCTCCATAACGGAATTGCAAAAATGCATACCGCGATCACTAATAATTGACTTTGGAGTACTAAATCGCGTAAACAACCTTTTCAAGAATCTCACCACCACTCGTGAATCATTCGTAGGCAAAGCTTGAGCTTCCACCCACTTTGAAACGTAGTCTATCGCAACGAGGATGCACCGATTTCCACTCGAAGATGGAAACGGTCCCATGAAATTAATGCCCCAAACGTCAAAGACTTCTAACACTTGAATAGGATTCTGAGGCATCTCATCCTTGGATGAGATGTTGCCGGTCCGCTGGCAATGATCACACTTTCTAACAAACTCCACTGCATCATTCACTACCGTCGGCCAATAAAATCCACAATCGAAGACCTTCTGCGCAGTCACATGCGGACCGTGATGGCCTCCTGTCAAGCCCTCATGAACATGTCGAATGATGTCCCAACCATCCTCTCTACTCACACACCTCCTCAAAACTTGATCACCTCCTATCCTGAAGAGGTAAGGCTTAGGGGTGGGCTTTTTTTTCCCAAATACCCGTACTCGTACCCGTACCCGTACCGATTTTAGGTATTTGGTACATGTATCGGTACCCCGGTTTTATTGATTTTGGTATTCGGTACTTTCGGTATTGGTACGGGTACGGGTAAAAACGGGTACTCGTACCGAATTCTGTGTATACCTTTAAAAGTTTTTTTGTATTATGTTTTATTTCATATTATGGTATTTATAGTGTACTTGTATTGATTTTACCTATATGGTACCCGTATCGTATTGGTACTCGTACCAATTTTACCTATTTGGTACTCGTACTATATTGGTACTCATGTCAATTTTACCTATTTAGTACTCGTACAAGTGCTCAAAAAGTAAATAAAAACAAAATGGTACCAAGCGGGTACTGTACCGAAAATACCCGTACCAGTACCCCTACTCGTACCCGTACCGTACCTATATATTTGGTACGGTATTTGGTACCTAGTTTTGTTCAAATTCGGTACTGGTATTTTCGGTACTGGTACGGGTACTGTACCAATCTCATCCCTAAGGCTCGTCCCATATATACTTTCGCGCATCATTCAAAAGCTTTCTCCTCTGCTGGCGATTTATACCATCCATCACGAATCCTTCGGCCAAATAATTGGCTATATCGCTAAACCATGGTAAATCCTCGGTCCCTGCCTTAACAGAATCAATAGACTCGTGAGGGAATCTGTCTCCTATCGCCTCCTCACGAATCTCCTCTCTCCTCGGATCCTCTAAACAGGACAAGTGGTCTGCCGCCACATTCTCTGCCCCTTTCTTATCCTTAATTTCAATATTGAACTCGGAAAGAAGCAGAATCCATCGTATAAGGCGCGGCTTCGCGTCCTTCTTCTGAAACAAGTAACGCAGAGCAGAATGGTCGGTAAACACAACGGTTTTCGAAAGAACAAGATACGAACGGAACTTGTCGAATGCAAAGACAACTGCTAACAACTCCTTCTCCGTGGTAGTGTAATTCTCTTAGGCATCATTCAAAGTTTTACTCGCGTAGTAAATCGGGTGAAAATGATTCTCCCATCTCTGCCCTAACACCGCACCGATTGCGTAATTGCTCGCGTCGCACATGAGCTCGAATGGTAAGCTCCAGTCGGGTGATACAAGAATCGGTGCACTCACCAACTTCTCCTTTAGAAACTCAAACGCTTTAAGGCACTCCTCGTCAAAGACAAAAGGAATGTCCTTCTCCAAAAATCGCGTCATGGGGCGTGTAATTTTAGAAAAATCCTTGATAAAGCGCCTGTAAAATCCCGCATAACCGAGAAAACTACGAACCGACTTGACACTAGTCGACGGAGGAAGCTGGCTGATCGTATCTATCTTTGCTCTATCAACCTCAATGCCAGTTCGCGAAATCTTGTGCCCTAGAACAATACCCTCAGTCACCATGAAGTGACACTTCTCCCAGTTCAGCATCAGCTGCCTTTCCACGCACCTCTTCAACATCTTCTCGAGATTCATCAAACACTGATCGAAAGAACTACCATATACTGAGAAATCATCCATAAACACCTCCATCGAACTATCTACCATATCCTGAAAGATCGCGATCATACAACGCTGGAAAGTAGCTGGAGCGTTACATAGACCAAACGGCATGCGTCGGTACGCGTACGTGCCATATGGACATGTAAAAGTGGTATTTTCCTGATCCTCTGGTGCGATAGGAATCTGAAAATAACCCGAAAACCCGTCGAGAAATCAATAGAGTTGCTAACCTGCGAGGCGCTCAAGCATCTGATCAATGAATGGGAGCGGAAAATGATCCTTACGAGTGGTGTCATTTAACTTTCGATAGTCAATGCATACACGCCAACCCGTAACAGTACGTGAAGGAATAAGCTCATTCTTCGCATTCAGAACAACTGTCATCCCCCCTTTCTTCGGGACGACCTGCGTAGGGCTCACCCAAGCTGAATCGAAAATCGGATAGATCAAACCAGACTCGAACAACTTCCTAACTTCCTTCCTAACTACCTCCTGCATATTAGGATTCAAACGACGCTGCGGCTGCACTACAGGCTTGTAAACATCCTCCATCAAAATGCGATGTGTGCAAAAAGTAGGGCTGATGCCCTTGATATCAGATAGCCTCCAGGAAATCGCATCATTGTGCTCTCTCAGTACCTCGATCAACCTCGCTTTCTCCTCCTCTGTCAACTTCGAAGATATGATGACAGGCATATTCGGCTTCTCTCCTAGAAATGCATACTCAAGATGCGATAGAAGAACCTTAAGTTCTAGAGGCTGTGGAATCTCTACAGGAGTACTCTCATCACTAATCTCGTTGAGCTCCAACGTCTCAGGAACCCACAACTCATCACTCTCATCTATCTGCTCCTCCTCAACTTCCTCTACTTTCTCTTCATCAGGCTCGTTGACAATTCCCTCGCCCACTAAATCAGCTCCACTGAAGTACTCGAAACACGTGTCGACACAGGATATGAAAGAATTTAGAAAGTAAACAGAATGACAAGGTCCACTATCTTCGTCTCCACCTCCAGGATGCTGCATCGCCCAATCGATCTCAAATGTGACAATCTCGTCACCCGCACGAAGATAAATCTTACCGTCAATGACGTCGATGATCGACTTTGCGGTCCTAAGGAATGGACGGCCCAGAATAATAGGAACTCTCTCGTTGGCCTCCATATCAAGAATGACGAAATCAACAGGAAACACAAACTTATCCACTTTAACCAACAAATTCTCCACTATCCCACGAGGATACTTGACTGATCGGTCAGCCAAGGACAACGACATACGAGTGGGCGTTAACTCTCCTAAACCCATCTTCTCGTACAACGAAAACGACATCAGATTGATGTTGGCCCCTAAATCGGCTAGAGCGTGAACGAGGGTAACGGCTCCCCCAAAGAGACACGGAATGGTGAAAGTACCAGGATCGGTTAATTTCTCTGGTAGCATATTCAAGACTACCGCGGAACAACCTCCTGTCAATGAAATATTCGAAAGCGCACCAATTCTCTCCTTACGCTTCAAAAGATCTTTGAGAAATTTAGCATATTTAGGCATAGACTGAAGTGCTTCGATAAACGGAAGATTGATTTTCAATTGCTTGAACATCTCGAGGAATTTCCCATACTCCTGAGCATACTTCTGCTGCTTAAGGCGGGCGGGAAACGGAAGGCGAGAATGATCAATCACTGGTGATGGCCGAACCTTCGTCGGCTGCTTCTCCACTTTCTTCTCTACTGGCGACTCCTTGGCGTGTGCGGTACTTGCTGGGTCTAGCCTCATGTGCACCTTTCCTGGAGCCTCCATCTCGATCTCCTCATCGACTTCATCTTCCTTCTCTTCCTCAACTCTCTCTCTCTCACAACCTCTCCCAAGCTCTTTCCACTGTGGGTCGTAATAGCTTTCGCTGAATGATTCACGGGATTCGTGAAAGTATTTCCCGAAAACTGACCAGGTGGGTGCTCCTGCAACTGCTTAGCGATTCCTCCTACTGTTCTTTGAAGATCTAGAAGTGTGGATTGCTGACTCTTGAGCTGAAGTTCGTGACTTTTATTAATCTGCTCCTGATTTTTAGCGAAATCAGTGAGAGATTTCTGCGTCGTCTGATTTTGTGTCATCATCTCCTGATTTTGTGTCATCATCTGGGCGAACATCTCCTCCATCCTACTCAAACTACCCTCGAATACCTTGCCACTGCCCTGACTCTCTAGATTCGACCCTCCACTAGCAAACTGGCCTCCTGAGCCACTAAACTGACCATTCTGACCCGAACCACTACTCGTGTAAAGACCCAGCCCCCTATTTTGATACCGACCAGATGGGAAACCAGGGGGATTGCAAGAAGAATGAAAACCACTATTGTTGCCACTACCGCGCCAGTTGGAGTTGTAATTGGAATTGAACGGATTCGTGGGACCCCTAGACTGACCGGCTATGTACTCTACCTGCTTAAGAGTAAGAGTGGAACAATCGAGTGTGTCGTGACCTCCCCTACAAACCTCACACCTATCAACTTTCTTTTTAATCTCATTCAACTCTTGCCTCACCTCTTGCCTCAAACTCTCGACTATAGCAGCTACCGATGGATCCAAGCTAACTTGGTTTACCCCTCGGCCGGCCGAGGTGGTATGGACAGGAATGGAAGTCCTGCGGGTAGAGCCGTAGTCCATATCAGAATGTGCGAAACTCTCAAACAAATCATTGCACTCATTCACTGTCTTTTTACCCATAAGCTGCCCTCCTGCTGAAGTATCGAAACGAGCCCTAATTTCGGGGATGAGACCATTGTAAAACTTTTCAACTAACACCCAATTAGACAAACCATGCTGAGAACAATGAAAAATCAGAGTTTGGAAACGCTCCCAGGCTAAGTGGTACGGCTCATCAGGCTCCATGCGGAAGGAGTGAATCTGATCACGAAGGCGGGACGCCTTGGCTGGCGGGAAGTACTTGGCTAAGAAAGCATCACGAAGACCTGCCCAAGTGGTGAAAGTGCCTGCTGGCTGAGAATCGAACCAGACGGTTGTGCGTCCAGCGAGTGAGAATGGGAAAACCTGAAGGTACATGGTCTCTAGATTAACACCCTCAATGGAGAAGGTGCTGCAAAGGCGAGTGATGCGATTGATGTGAGCGGGAGCATCCTCGTCGTCACGACCATGGAACTGGCACGAATTGGTGATGGTCGTCATGATGTAGGAAGGAATCTGCCAGGACCTATCATTCGTGATGTTCGGAAGGGTGATGGGTGAAGTAGCGCCGGTGAAACCGGTGGTAGCCTGCTCGTAAACGGTGCGGTACTCCATTTGAACTACGGGTGTGGGTGGTGGGGAAACGTGTGGTGAAACGTTTGGTGATGACTTCGGAATGAAGTCGGTGTGTGGTGGAGACGAGGAAGAGTTAGAAGAACTTACCTTGGGTGCAACGGACGAAACAGAAGTCTTGATCGTAAGCGGATTCGGCGGAGGTCCCTGCGAGCGCGTATGGGGCATCAACTGCAAAACCAAATACGAACAAGTAAGAAGACTCTAACAAAGACTCACTAAACTAGAAAAGACACTAAAACAAATATTGTTTTTGTATTTTTATTAATTTTAGACTCCTACGACTCAACGAACAAACAAATAGAACGTAATATGTCAAAAAAGTCCGAACAAAGTAATCAGCGCAATCGCCAAAGAGTCCCCGGCAACGGCGCCAAAAACTTGATGTGCTCGAAGTGGTTTAATAAAAACAACTAAAATTACCCTAAATCTAGACACTCTAAGCTTTAAATTTATAAATCTAGACTCGATCTAAAACTAAAACTACACAACCGGCAAGTGTACCGATCAATGTAGTATAGCTAAAGTAAGTCCGAGTATCGAACCCACGAGACTCTAATGACTACGCTAAGACTCTATTTAGACTAGGACTGACACGACTTAACTAAATGTTTATTTGATGAAGGGGGGTTTCTAAAAATCCTAAATAAAATAATAAAATATTAAACTAGAAAATCAAAGAAAAGACTAAACACGAACGTGGACGAAGACTTTGACCAAAGGCGATGAAGACTACCTAGCCTAGACGCAAGTTTAACTCGGAATGGATTTCTATTTGAGAATTTTGTGGTATGGAACCGGGATCTTTAACTGCTAAACCTATTAAGACACCAACTAAGCCCTTCGATCCTTCTCAAGGCGATTCTTGTGGCACTACCTAGGCTGTTACGCTTACCGGTTTTCTAGATTTCCTCACAGTCCTCTAGCTTCTTGAAAGTGCCTAAATAAGACGATCTACCTCACAGCGCGAAAGTCTAAGGCAACTATGGGTTTTAATCTTGGTTTAATAGGCAAGAGAATGTTTAAGGACTAGACCGATTTCTTGGACCTAGCTATAAACCAAATCGAGACCTGTTAATAACCTCGAGCCTCACAGCGACAAGATTAGCATAACACTTGATTTTATTAAATTACCGAATATTACTTCTAAGGTTACTTATGCAATTTTCACCCTAAAGAGTTAAAGATTTATTATGTGATATAGACACTCACCTAAATCAAGAACCCTAGCACAACCCTATTATGTGATATAGACCGTCACCAAGGATTATACGAAGCAATAAACAGTGATCAAACAATATCAAGCATGCATATACACCAAGTTAAAATTCCATAGCCCTTACAATACAAGAAAATCCATAAACTACGCCAAAAACCGAATAAAAATCCAAACTTTATTTAAACTATTATCATGGCTAGGTAGTTAAAGCTTTTTAGCCAGAAAACATAATCAGAAACAAAGTATCAATCAAGAATAAATCTGAATTCATCTTGCAACAATGTAAAACGAACGAAAAACAAAGAAACAGGAAGTTTAAACTCGTGATCTTTACTCCCAAGCGCTCCAAAGTGTTACCCGATGATTCCTGGCTTCCCAAGATGCTCCAAAACCTTCAACTGCCTTTAATGGTGCTCCAAGATCCTCAAATTCGTAAGTGATGCCGACTGCTGATGAAGATGATGATTATATAACATGTAAAAACCTACTAGCCGTTGCTGTTTCGAAGTCGGTGCACTTTTCAACTCTCTCGCGGCCCGCGTAGCAGGTAAACATAAGTTCACGCGGTCGGTATCAATGCTGAAATCCAGAAACATGTCTTTAGTTTAGGCGGCCCGCGTAAGGTTCTTCTGTCTTCTACGCGGCCCGCCTGAAAGCTTCAGATTTGATTTTTCGATTTCTTTTAGCTCCCGAGCTCTCGTTTTCCGATCCAGCCTTTCGCCTTTCCAGATTTTAACTCGTTTTTGCCTCTTTTGGCTGTAAAGACCTGGAAATCACAAAATATTAAAAGTATGTACATTCCACGCTAAAAACGGGACAAAAACGAATATCTAACGACTAAAACGGACGCGAATAAAGATGTGTTTTACAATACATCAGTGTTCCTTTCTCCTTGTCATGATTCAGAAGGTCGTCGAAAAATACAGTCGATACATGTGATCCCTAAAGCTGCTAGTATGTTGATCAACTCAATGATCATGGTGTACAAAGTTAAAATGGTTGCATTACATTCGACATGTTGTTCTAAGAGCATTCTCCTCTTGGACTTCCATCTGATGATAATTCGTTCGCTAGCCAATCCTATAATGGAAGCTGGTCCCTCGTAACTGGTTGATAGGTGGCTAATACACGGTCGAGACAAACGGTTCCTAACTGTCACCTTGTTACGTTGTCAATAATCGGTACACATACGGAAAGGCTTATCTTCACTGGTATAACTGGGACTCCCCAAAGCGAAAAACTAGATCCGATAAAACTCATGTCCAATAGTTCCTGAAGTTGATTAGGCAGTTCCTGCAACCTTCCTGGTGTAAGACGATATGGAATGCTAGAAACAAAGGCTGCTTCCGACATGATAATGATCTTATATTCCACCTGACGATGTGAAGGTAAACCGGGTAGTTCTTCTGGTAGCACATAGGGAGAAATCACGAACAATTGGTGGATCCTCAATCCTCTTTTCCTTAGTCTTGACATCAATAACGAGGGCTATCATGGCGGGGTAATCCTTTCGTGGACACTTCTGGCCTTCACTGCTGAATTGATGCTAACCTTTGCACCACTCGGATACTTTATGACAGACGACAACTTTCCCCTCACAGGGTATAATTGCGCGATGTCTGGTTAACCAACCCATACTGACTATTGCATTAACACCATCGTGGGTAGTAGAAGGAAGATCGATGTCGAAAACTTGTCCCACACGGTTGAATTTGTGAGGCACGAGATCGGTCACTCGCAACTAACCGGTCCTGAGCTACTGCAAGAAACAACAGACAAAATTTTCCAAATCCGGGACAACCTAGTGAAAGCACGGGATCGACAGAAAAGTTACGCCGATAAGAAACGCAAGCCCCGTGAATTTGACGTTGGTGACTACGTACTCCTAAAGGTATCACCTTGGAAGGGTGTAGTCCGATTCGGCAAAAAGGGAAAACTAGCGCCTCGATATGTTGGACCTTTTAAGATTCTGGAAAGGATCGGAAAAGTCGCCTACAGACTCGAACTACCGAAGGAACTTAGTAACGTCCACCCGACTTTCCATGTGTCAAACCTCCGAAAGTGCCTAGCCGACCACGACTTACATGTCTCTCTCGATGACCTGCAAGTAAACGAAACATTACACTTCGTGGAGAAGCCTGTCGAAATCATGGATCGCCAAACCAAGCAGCTCAGACGCTCTCGCATTCCTATTGTTAAAATCCGATGGGAAGGCAAACGAGGCTCAGAGTTCACTTGGGAACTCGAAAGCGACATGAAGGCAAAGTACCCGCAGTTGTTTAAAGAGAGAAGCTAGAAAGAGAAAGTGACATCGTGATTCAGGTGTTTGTACGATTTCATATCAATCAATAGAATCACCGATTATATTACGTTCCCGTGTGTGTACGGATTCCGCACGTCACACGTTCGGTTCGCAATCGTTTCGAAGTCAAAACCGATCCGAACCGAAAGTTCTCGAACGTGATTCACGGAGATGTACAGCTTCCAGCTTAATTTCTGGACGAAATTCCCTAAACAAGGGGAGGCTGTAACACCCCGTGTTTCCGGAAGTCAAAGTCAAAGTCAAGGTCAAAGTCAACGACCGGCTAAACGGATTTGACTTACAGTAATCTCCTTATTTTAATTGTATTATGTGGAGTAAGTGTTGTTAATTGCTAAAATCGATGTATGTTAATCGTTATCTAATCGACTTACGACTGTGAATTATAGGAAGTAACAATGCGATAAAGTTAATTTACCGATAATCAAGCTATGCTACTCGACATCGAATCGTGATACGAACCGCAACTCGACTTAATCTGGTTATTATACGTGTGTGTGTGCCTTATGTGTTACTTGTGCGTGTTATATATATATATATGTTGTGGAAATCAATCGAACTCAATCAAAACTCGAAACGTAATCGAACTCGAATCCAAATCGAAAATCGAACTATGACAATTAGTAGTTGGGACTAAAAGTAATTTGACTAGGAAACCCTATCGTGACGAGCCGCTCGCAATCGAAATCGAAACATCAAAAATCGTCGCGTCAAACAATCGAACCAAGTACCATCCGGCCGGATAGCCATCCGACCGGATAGCCTCTACGCTCCAGGTCAGGCGTCATCCGACCAGGATGTCATCCGACCGGATCGTCATCCGGGCGGTACGTCATCAGATCGGATAACCCTTTCCTCTTTTGGAATCTTATAAATACCCCTTTCATTGTCATCATTTCCACTTTTGGAAACCCTCTATCCGAACTGTTCGTGCTCCTCACCTTTTCTTCGATTTCTCTCAATCCAGGTAAGATCTCACCCTAAATCTTGTATGTTCTTGATCTACACGCACTCCTACAGCTTTCTATCTTTTAAATCTTAACTTTTAACCGTGAAATCACTAGATTTCGGGTGTTCTAGGGTGACGTCATCATGTGTTCTTCAAGAACTTCATGTTTTGACTTCAATCCGCCAAGAACAACCGAGATCTAACCGATTTCCATGCAAGCATACAAAGATCTTGTAAAGATCTCGACACAAGAATGTTGAAAAAGGATTGAAAGATGGTCTCTAACTTTCTTTCAACTCTTTTACACTCATTACACTCAAAACCGATAGAATCGGACCCGGTTCTAGTCTTCTACTCTATCATAGTGTCGTACTAGCTCAAGATCCGGATTCTACCCATGAGACTACCGATTTCGGGTTAGTCAAGAACAACCGTCTCGAGCCGGTAACCGGCCGGACTAGGGTGATTCCTGGTCGGGTTGGTCACTTGGGTCGAAACGGAGTCCTATTGGTTAACACGTTGTCAAAGTGTCTCGACATAATGACAAACCATCAAAACGACCAAGTGTAGGACGAACGGAACAACCATAACGGATTGCTATCCGACCGGATTACAATCCGCTCGGATAGGTCGTCTGAACGGATTGCCATCCGAACGGATCACACTTGGGTCCCACCTTTAAAACAATCTTAACTGAAGTTTGAGTATCGAACGAATTGCAATCCGATCGGACGACCATCTGACTGGATTACTCTTCGGATCATGAGATACTAAGACTTTAAAGACTTAAACAATTTTCAACATGTTCAATAGCAGGGTTGCCATCCGATCGAATGACGCTTCTGTTGTGAATTTGCTTTCAATAAGTAACCTCATCACCATGTCACCGTCCGACCAGACCACTGTCCGACCGGATGACCATCCTAACGGATTGTCATCCGCACGACCATTCATCCGATCGACCGACTTGATGGATAGAGATACTTCAATGTTTTCAAAATACTACAACGAAAACTTCAAAAGTCAAGCCATCGTACACAAACACATCCTTCTCATAGGAAGAAACAATCCACTCGAATCGTCATCCGACCGGACAACTGTCCGACCGGATTACCATCCGATCGAACCACTATCCGACCCTTTCACACTTTTTGACTTTTGCGCATCACTTATCGTTGTGCTATCAAACCTATTCAGGCTAACCTTACTCGCTAAGCGCTCCATTCAATCCATTAATCGTTGTGAGTATACTTGATCCCTTTTTGCTTTAAGCACTTTTGGGTGTTACATACGTTACGAATATTCAAACTACAACAATCACACTAATCAATACTATTTGAACGCTAACCGTTGATGCATGTTATACGTGGCTTATGAATGCTTGTTTGTTATGTTTACACATGGAATGTTGTCTACCTGCCTTAGCAACGATAGTACTATAGTTTGGACTCAGCACCCGTTTACACGGGGGTTGTTAAGGATCATTACTTGCATGGATTACGGTGGTAATCATGTATTGCGAACTGCCTCGGGCAGTCAACCCGCAGTCGTTGGTATCGATGGATCTATGTCGATAACTAACGTGCTTCATTTCACTAAGTGTACGTGCTGGTTATGCGTAAACGAATTCGAACTCTATATGCTATTATCAAACTTGTATGCTCACCTTTACATTTTATGTATTGACATTATTTTAACGTATGTGACAGGTGCTTAGGACGCACACTTGGTAGGAATTTGAAGCTAGAATAAAGCTTTAGAGCCTAACAAATAGTTGTCTGTAGTGGTCAGACTAAGGGTCTCTAGAAGCAGATAAACAATTGCTGTCTATTTAAATCTGAGTTGTCGGAACAGAATAATTGCCTGGATTTTATCTGTAATAATTTGTTTACTGTTTGAGACATGGTATGGGACATGTTAATTTAAATTGAATGGTAATGATAGTTGTTATGGAAACTTCTGGACAATCTGTTTCGCTCAGTGCCATGCCCCGATGATTCCGCCATCGGTTGGGGTGTGACATGGCATCGTCCACGTCAACCCTAAATGCCCTTCCATGAGCATCATTTCCAGTGTTGTTGTTTTCATTACAAGGATTTCAAGTACTGTCATTGTTCCTTTGGTCGTTGTCTTCTTAACTTAACCACGGCCAGTCCATGTTGTAGGCACCTTTATTTCCATATTGTAGGCTAGGGTTACGAATACCTTGGCGTCGCTGTGACTACTGCTCCCAATGTCGTTGCTCGAAATGAAGCCCTACGATTCTTCACTATCAAAGTCCATCTTTTCACATTCTGAGCCACGTCCTAAAGCGCTACTCACTGTGCTGGCAGTTACACATTCCACGTTATAGTCGATTGTCATTGCTTATGTCCCGATTGATTCGTAAGAGTTGACTCCCATGAGTCGCTGACAAGGGTTAAGGATTTGATTGAAGCCAATTAGCTGGTGCTCGTTGCTGGTAATCAGGGTTGTCAAAGTACTGAGGTTGGTAAAGTACTACGCTCAACTTCCTGTCCATCGATGTTGCAAGTTGTTTGAGTAATACACAGTATGTTGCGGGAGTGTTCCAGAAGTGATCACACTTCGGGATCTAAGACGTCAATACATGAGTTCCAGTAAACGAAGAGGAGTAAGAAAGGTATCGATCAATAATTCGACGCTGCGACATCCAACTCAGGGATGTTCGTATAAGCACCTAACATTCTACACGGTTCGCTAAGTGTTCAGATGGGTGTTCAGGTAATACTTGATAGCATCGTGATTCGAAAGAATCCAGAGATGAATGAAAAGTTCACGTTCGAGTAAGGGACAACCACTGCTATGACCCCTATAGGTTTGTTATGTTTCACATCGATCAATATAACGAAACGGAACCCCTTTTCCACTTGTTAAGCCTCACTGGGACTCACATGCACCCCACATTATTATTATGTGTGCACCCACAATAATATTGTGATTTGCATGCTCATCTCAGTTCCTCCTAACTCATGTCAAATGGTTCCTCAAACTCAGATGTCAAACGGAGGTCGTCAAAGTAATAAGATCACCAAAAATCCAAGGACTATGGCATACTATCAACGCATCATAAGGTAAGCAAGCAATCCATGCCATCATGCTATAGTGACGAGTGTGTGTTCGTATGTTTCGTCATAAACAAATGTGTACTAGTCACGTAATGTATACAACAAGTAAGAAGGACGAACCTTGCAATCTGGAGCTGAGTGTCATGGTCCTATTCACGTTTTCAGAACTGTCCGGTTATAGTCTGGTTTTATAAAAATGTTTTTCCCCTTTTTAAAACCAAGTTCACTATAACCAATGGCTCTGATACCAATCTGTCACACCCCCAAAATACCACATTCGGAAACCCCCGCGAGGCGTGTGACGTACCAGGATCTAGCCACCAATCACATTGAACTCATAGGTATATTTAAATAAAACTTTTCATTTATTAACATTAAGTATTACAACGTTACAAATAATTCACAGTATACAACGGAAGCGTAATTCATTCGTTAAGTGTTTATAAACCACATGTAAAAACCATTAGTCTTGTGTTGCGATTTCATGTATCTCGACCCATGACCACTCCAGCCTTCCAGACAGCAAGTTCCATCAATATGCACCTAAAGGCCTGCAAGGCATGTAACAACGAATCAACAACAAAGTTGAGCGAGTTCACAGTTGGTTGTACATTTTAAAATTGTTCCAAAAACATAAGTTCTTTCGTAAACCATGTGTTAACCAGTTCCTTGTTTCCCAAACCATAACTAGTGGGGGCTACCCCATGTGAACCACTAGACCCGTTACCATATCGACTACTGACTGAAGTAAGTTGGTGCCCGTCCTCTACGGCACGGTGTGAGGCTTGTCAAACTTAAATAACGCTATCTAACTAATGACCCGCTCGCCATTGGCCCGGCGATTAAGTCGATATAAAAATGAAGGACTTCATGATAGAGTTTTTGGTCTAGTATCAATGTTATCACCCTTCAATAAAGAGGATGTGGTACGTGTCCCCAAACCAGGAGATCACGCAGGTTCTGATTAAATCCTTAGACATGTTATCACCCTTCAATAAAGAGGATGTAGTACGTGTTCCAAACTAGGAGGTCACGCAACTTCCGATTAAATCCTTTACCCATTCCCAACCACCGGGAATCCCATGCCTTGTAGAAAGTGTGAACTCACCTTTGGTTGCTCGGTTGGACTCTTAAAAATAGCTAACACTCAGGGTTGGTCAATCACGTCCTAGTATGATTACCATTTAGTTTATTAGTGATTTCAAATAAAGCATGAAATCCTTACACGTATCATGCAATCACGTTGACAACTTACATGTATATTCCACATATATATTTTCGTTCCAACGGTATATGTATATGAATATATAGATGGTCATAGCATACAACAACTTAAAGGACATTTAATGTTGACATTAAACCTGTTCGATCATTCACAACTAACAATTAGATGCACATATTTCGACTTAATACGTTTCAGCTTTAATAGTCGAAACTGGGTTGTTTTCGGGTATCTTAATAAAATAAGTAACTTGTTCCAAAAATTCCCAAATTTTTATAGAATGTCTTAAATGATCGAAATATTATTGTGTAAAAATCTCAGGATCCAATTCATTACCAATTATTTTATAAAAATCATTTACCCGGCTGCAATCAGATTCGTCACTTTCTGACTGCAGTCCACGGAAAAATTCATTTAAAATTCATCGTAAGTCCGATTGAAGAAATTCCAGTTGGAGAATTACAACGACATCAGTGGCCATCTACAGTACAAATTGATGGGATTTTAACATGTTTATCAAAGCAATTTCATCCATATGAAATAAAAACGCAGCGGAATTAATATTTAAAACATGTTACTTTTAAGATATAAATTTCATTTATAAGCAAAATCCCAAAACCCGGATCCATATATGAAGATGCATACTATCAAACACAACCATAGGATGTTTAGAAAACTACCTTCTTGGAGTACAAGGATGATGAAACGGATGATGCTTCTTGAAATGGTTGTCCTCAAGAGTAGAAGACCTCAAGCTTGTATACCCCAAGCTTCCAACAAACACTACGATTGTAGCTAGGATTTCAACACTTGAATCAAAAACCGAAAACCTTAAGAACACCTTATGATGACCGATTTTTTTGAGAGAAAAACACAAGTCTTCCACACTTTTTTTGTCATCTAAAATGGTTATAAAAGTATGAGAGATGATCACCTCCAATCCACCCAATCACATGCCTTCTTACACATGCAAATGCATGAGAGGTAATTGGAACAAAATGGTCTTGGAAAGACCATCCAATCAAAACCCATCTTACACATGCAAATGCATGTAAACTAATTGGTCCAAAAAATCTTGGGAAGACACATGATGGGGCCGATTTTGGGAGGGTGTTTTTAAAAGAAAATAAGTTTTCTTTTAATAATTTTAAGTCTTGTTTGTTTTATAACTTTTATAAAATATAACACCATGTATTTACAAGACTTTATATAACCTTTTAAAATGTTATTTAACCCATTAAATAACAAAATAAAATATTCTCTCAAAATAAATTATCCATATAATTTATTAGTTTCTCAAGTGTAATTATTTAGAAAACCAATTTCTAAATATTGTAAGTGTTAATATTTATTTGTTTGATCATATCACAAATAAATAATATAAGTGTTTGTCTAGCTTGTTATTGGGTATGACTCGACTTGGATCATAACGTACTAGCCACATCAATTTAATATGTGTCTTGGGCATACAGAGTCCAACAATCTCCCACTTGCACAAGATACGTAGAAGATTGATGCAAGCAGTAAATGACGCCTAACTACGGTTTACTACCCCCAATACGTATGACTATATTTGCCATTCAATGACATCATCCCTTTCAAGTCCCTTACTTGAACATGATTTAGGTGAATCTATCATTTATCCTTTCGTTACAGATGTCATGTTAAATCCAGAGGCATAGAGTGATCACTCTCTGTTGATTTAACTTTGTCAGGCCTTAGACATCTTACTCTCAACGAATAAGAGGAACAAATCCCTTCTTGACTACATACGTCTCTTACAATCACCTTGTATCACACCTGAGCTCAGCCTTATGTACTGTCATATTACTGACAGCGAAGAAATAAGTCAAGGCATAATATTTGGTGAATATCAAGACCCAATATGTATCTCAGGTCAGAGGATACTATGATATTCGCCTTAACTCAAAATTTACTTATGATCAATCACAAATGATTCCATGCAGTAAGATTTGAGAGCGAGTCAGTCCAATATTTGTATCCCACAAATATCTATGAACTTTGGTAGCAACACTTTGCTCTATATTCATTTTAAATGAATATCCACCAATCCAAGTTCATAATAGTCTTACATTCATATTTGTTCCCACAATTATGATCGACTACGGACATTTAGAATAATTAACTTATTCACGGATTTAAACATGCTAATATGAAACGTAACTCAAAATACCATAAAAGAGTTAAATTAACAATTGTTCCAATATCCAGATACAAAATTGATCAAATCCAATCACTAGAATATCGAAGTCCTAAGGCACATGTATGACCCTCATGTTTTGCCCGTTCAAGGAGCTTCGTGAGTGGATCCGCAATGTTTTGATCGGTGTGAACTTGGCGGATACATATCTTTCCTTTTTCAACTTCATCTCTTATGTAGTTGAATCTCCGCTCGATATGTCTAGTCTTTTGGTGCGCACGAGGTTCCTTGATTTGAGCAATCGCACCCTCGTTATCACAAAAGATCTCTAGGGGGTCTTGAATGGTAGGGACCACCCCTAGGTCGGCTATGAATTTCTTCAACCATGCAGCTTCCTGGGCTGCCAATGAAGCGGCGATGTATTCTGATTCTATAGTGGACAATGCTACTACGTCTTGTTTTGAGCTTTTCCAAGAGACTGCTCCACCATTTAAAATGAAGACATACCCCAATTGCGATCGAGAATCACTTCGATCGGTTTGGAAACTCGCGTCCGTGTAACCCTTTACAACGAGTTCCTCCTCACCAGATCCATATATTAAGAACATATCCTTAGTCCTCCTAAGATATTTCAATATGCTTTTAACAGCCATCCAATGACTGTTACCTGGATTTTGCTGGTATCTACTCGTCATGCTCAAGGCGCATGACACGTCCGGTCTAGTGAATATCATTGCATACATGATGGATCCTATAGCTGACGCATATGGGATTCTTTTCATTTTCTCTTGCTCATCCTTTGAGCTTGGACATTGAGATGTATTCAATATTGTCCCCTTTTGAATAGGTACAAAACCTCTCTTAGAGTTCTCCATTTGGAACCTATTCAAGACTTTGTCAATGTATGCACTTTGGTTTAAACCTATCAAGCACCTTGATCTATCCCTATAGACCTTTATTCCCAAAATGTAGGCTACTTCACCAAGATCCTTAATGGAAAAACAACTTCCAAGCCAAGCTTTTACACCTTCCATGGTTGGAATGTCATTCCCAAATAGTAGAATGTCATCGACATATAGTACTAAGAAAGTGATGATGCTCCCACTAGCTTTCTTATACACACAAGCTTCATCGCCATTCTTGATGAATCCAAAATTCTTAATTTCTTCATCAAAACGGTGATTCCAACTTCTAGATGCTTGTTTCAATCCATAGATTGATTTCTTTAACTTGCATACTTTGTCAGGATGTTTTGGATCGACAAAACCTTCAGGCTGAACCATATAGACATCTTCATCAAGATATCCATTAAGAAAAGCCGTTTTGACATCCAATTGCCAGATCTCATAGTCATAATATGCAGCTATGGCAAATAATATCCTGATTGACTTTAGCATCGCCACAGGCGAGAAGGTCTCATCATAATCAATCCCTTGAGTTTGAGTGAAACCTTTTGCTACAAGTCTTGCTTTGTAAGTATCCAAGTTACCATGCATATATGTTTTCTTCTTGAAGACCCACTTACTTCCAACTACTTTGGAGTTAAGTGGTGGCACAACCAATTCCCAAACTTGGTTGTCATACATGGATTGCATCTCTATGTTCATGGCTTCAAGCCATTTGTCACAATCGGATTTTGACATTGCATCATGGTATGTGGTTGGTTCATCTGAATCCACCACATAGCATCCATCCATGAAAAATCCATATCTTTCAGGTGGACTACTAATTCTGCCAGATCTGCGAACATTTTGTGTGTTTTGATCAACCTCTTGATCGTTTTCAACAACCTCTTGTTGAGCGCTAGTATCAACCAAACGTGTATCGTCTTGTGGTTCTTGATCCTCCTCAAGTTCCACTGTTCTATCACTAGTTCCTTCCATAAGGAACTTAGCTTCTAAGAACTTACCCTTTCGAGCAACAAATACCTTTTGCTCGGTTG
>JARYGA010047030.1:0-45611 GCA_030545235.1 Helianthus tuberosus
CACAGCTAACTATCCTATAACTAAGGAAATATAAATCAATCAGAATAAATACAATAAATACAGATTATATTTTTTTGAAAGGAAAAATACAGATTATATAACATAGTAATTCAAACTAATAGTTGAAATGTAAACTAAGGTTTCCTTGTTGTCAGGGCTGCTGCTGCAGCACATAACATACTTCAGAAACTGTGCACCATAATTGCTTTTCTGAAGGATTTGCTAGTGATAGAGCGCCTGTCAGATAGCTGCATTTTGCAGCTAGTGAAGACATGCTTTTCAACTTTATTGGTGGATAACATTCAACTTTTACAATTGAAGGCGATCAGTCTAATTGGCGGGGTATGGAATTTTTATCTTGGTTTTTGCTTACAGGCTTTGGTTTTCCGTTTTCTTGATGATTCCAATCATTTTTTTGTTGTTCAGATATTTTATTCTTACCCTCAGCATCGAGTTTATGTGATGGATGAATTACTTCATCTTCTTTTAAAGTTACCATTCTCAAAACGAATTCCAAGAACCTACCACCTTGCTGATGATGAAAAACAGATTCAAATGATATCCGCTTTGTTGATTCAGTTGATTCATTGTAGTGTGAACCTTCCTGCTTCTTTGAGGGAAGCTTCTGACGGCAATCCATTGATCAATATTGGAATCGATTCCAGTTACCCTCATAAATCCCAAGAGTCGGTAACCGAGGCATGTTGTCTTTTCTGGAGCCGAGTGCTACAGCGATTTGCAAACACAAAGACTCAAAATCAAGAAGCTTCTGAGTTCAAGATTATGTTAGAAAATCTTGTTATGGATCTATTAGCAACATTGAATTTGCCTGAATATCCTGCTTCGACTCAAATTCTGGAGGTATCATATATTCATTTGTTTATCTCTACAACTTGCACGCCCTTTTTCATGTGTGTTTTGTTGTTAACATGTTGATGTCAAATTGCTTTCAGGTTCTTTGTGTCTTACTGCTACAAAATGCTGGACTGAAATCAAAGGATATTGCTGCTCGGTCCATTGCTATTGATATTCTTGGTACAGTAGCTGCAAGGCTGAAACGGGAAGCTGTTCTCTGTAAGAAGGAAAAGTTTTGGATTGTACAGGAGTTACTAAATGGGGATGCTATTGATAATAACCATCCAGATGATGCATGTTCTGCTTGTTTGGATTCCAAGATAGAAAAGCCATTAGTCCAGTGTGAAGCTTGTGAGAGATTATTCCATATAGACTGTTTGGGAATACGAGAACATGATGTTTCTGGTAGCAACTGGTCGTGTCAGTTTTGTCTCTGCAGGAAAGAACTTCTTTCGTTACACTCTTACTGCAAGGCCCAGGGTCGGGATGAAGGTAATCACACTCGTAAGAAGTCAAAATCGACCGACACTCCTGATATTACAAACTTGGAGATCGTTCAACAGATGCTATTGAATTACCTCCTGGATTCTGGATCTTCTGAGGATTTGCATATATTCACTAGATGGTCTGTATTCCGTGCACTATTCACCGTTTACTAATCATCTTAACAATCTTTTGTAAAACAGCTCTCTTTTAATTATGACAATATGATGTTTGCAGGTTCTATATTTGTCTGTGGTACAAGGAGGATCCCAGTAGTCAAGAGAAATTTCTCTACTACCTTTCTAGGTTAAAGTCGAAAGAAATTTTGCGGGGTTCTGGGATGAATTCATCTTCATTGACAAGGAGTTCCGTCAAGAAGATAACAATGGCACTGGGACAACATAGCTCTTTCTCAAGAGGATTTGATAGAATCCTCCACTTGCTTTTGGTCTGCTTGCTATCTTCTGTTTCTTTTACTTCATGTTTGACTATTTACGCTTCTGTTTTTATTGACTTTATCAATTACAGGCAAGTTTAAGAGAGGGCTCTCCTGTGATTCGTGCCAAAGCGTTGCGGGCAGTAAGTGAATTTTATAACAAGTTCTAGGGCTTTTATTTGATGAAAGAAGTTAACTTGCTGTTGTCTATCATTGTTATGCTGTGAGCAGGTTAGTATAATCGTAGAGGCTGATCCAGAGGTATTGGGTGATAAATACGTTCAGACAGCAGTTGAGGGAAGGTTTTGTGACTCTGCTATATCTGTACGAGAAGCAGCACTGGAGCTTGTTGGTCGATATATTGCTTCACATCCTAATGTTGCTTTGAGGGTAATGGTCTTTCAAATTTATTCTCCTTACGCATAGTGTTTTATCTTATCCTTTTATTTGCTTGATTTCCTATCAGTACTATGGGAAGGTAGCTGAGAGAGTGAAAGATACTGGAGTGAGTGTTCGGAAACGAGCCATCAAGATCATAAGGGATATGTGTACTTCTAATGCTAATTTTCTAGAGTTTAATAGTGCTTGCATTGAAATTATTTCTCGTATCAGTGATGAAGAATCCAGCATTCAGGTAGTATTGACAAGGAAGGACACACATTACTTTTAAGTCGTTAGTTATATGTTCACTGATATAACTGTTCTCTCTTGCTTACAGGACATTGTGTGCAAGACATTCTATGAATTCTGGTTTGAAGAATCTTCGGGTAGACAAGACCAAATTTTTGCAGAGGGTAGCTCCGTAACAGTAGAAATAGCAAAGAAGACTGAGCAAATGGTTGAAATGCTGAGGAAGATGCCCAGCAATCAAATACTTGTCATTGTCATTAAGAGGAATTTAGCACTTGATTTTCTGCCACAATCAGCTAAGGCTGCTGGAATTAGTCCTGCGATGCTTGCATCAGTACGCAAGCGGTGCGAGCTTATGTGCAAGTGCTTGTTGGAGAAGATATTACGGGTATCCTTTAATCCTTTTGTGTATTGCTTTAATTCACATTTTAACATTGTCCAGTCACAATGCTTACTATTTTACATTTTCTTTAATTTTACTGTGAACTGTAGGTGGAGGAAAATACTACTGAAGGGGAAGTGGGTGCACTGCATTATGTGTTGCTCTTGCATGCTTTCTGTCTAGTGGATCCTGCACTTTGCGTACCGGCCTCTAATCCTTCGCAGTTTGTGGTCACTTTGCAGCCCTATTTAAAGAGACAGGTTTTTAACAATTGCTTTTAAGTATTTGTAGAGTTCTCTGTAGTTATATGTGCAATTAGCACTAATTATATGACAAATTGACAATAAGTGATAGCTTGGTTTATGTTTGTATCAGGCTGACAATCGAGCAGTTGCACAGCTAGTGGAGAGTATAGTGTTTGTGATTGACTCAGTCCTGCCCTTGGTACGAAAGATTCCTCAAAGTGTAGTTGAAGATCTTGAACAAGATTTGAAGCAGATGATTGTCAGACATTCCTTTTTGACAGTCGTTCATGCTTGCATCAAGTATAGTGCATTTTCTTATACCACTTTTATGCCTTTACTTATTACTCTGTAGGTGTCAAAATTACTTGGACTTTAATAGTCTATTAAGTTGCAAATTATCCTCCCATAAAATGCGTCCGCACTAAAATATCAATTTAGGCTTTCGGTCACCATTAACATTCTCATCTAATTTTTATAATATGTATTAATGATAACAATTTATTTACCTACAGGTGCCTTTGCTCCATGAGCAAAGTTTCAGGAAATGGTGCATCAGTTGTTGGATATCTTATGCAGCTGTTCTTTAAACGCTTGGATTCTCTGGGTTTTAATAACATTCAGGTTGGTGACGGAGTTAAAATATCATGCTGTCTAATTGTTTCAACTGACAAAATTTTGTTCTATATTATGTGACTAACAATGTGGATCTTCATAGAGTTTTTAAACGTGTTTTTTTAACTTCTATGTCTACTCTTTCAATATCTCTCTCTTTTTTTCTAATATCTATGTCTACTCTTTATTTTTTTCAGCAAGTATGTCGGTCCCTTTTCTGTCTAGGATTGCTTATTCGCTACGGGAGCTATTTGCTGTCTATGTCATTATCCAGCAAACAGAATCTGGCTGTTTCTGACAGCCTCAGCTTGTTTAAAAAGTACTTCCATGCAGAAGATTTCGCCTTAAAAATCAGATCATTGCAGGTAATTAATTCTTCCTGCTTTTTTTTCTTCTGGCCCTTTTCAATTATATTTTACTGAAATCTGCTATTATGTTTGTAGGCATTAGGTTATGTTTTAATTGCGCGGCCAGATTTTATGTTGGAGAAGGACATGCAAAGCATCTTAGAGGCAACTCTTTCTTCTAGCAGTGATGATCGCTTGAAGGTAAAAATCATACAACTTTGAGCGATTATGTTAGAGAAAGGTGTTATAGGTTTCCCCCATAGCATGTAAACTTTATTTTTCTTTCATTATATTTCTTCAGATGCAGTCACTACAGAACTTGTATGAGTACCTTCTAGACGCAGAACGCCAGATGGAGAATGATAAAGGCGGAGATGATACAGCTGCTTATAATACAGCAGCAGGCAGTGTGCCATGCGCTGCAGGTGCCGGTGATACTAACATTTGTGGTGGGATCATTCAGTTATATTGGAATAGCATTTTAGGGAGATGTTTGGATGCAGATGAGGATGTGCGCCAATCCGCTCTTAAGGTAACTAGCTATTTTCATGCTTTTCCTGAAATTTTGTATGTCTAGTGGTTTAGAGTTGAACTGCTCTTATTGTTTACTTGTGAAACAGATTGTTGAAATCGTTCTGCGGCAAGGTCTAGTTCATCCCATTACTTGCGTACCGTACCTTATAGCGCTTGAAACAGATCCACTAGATGCAAACTCTAAGCTGGCTCATCATTTGCTGATGAATATGAATGAGAAGTACTCCCTTGCATCCCTTTTAATATGTTATTACTCCTTTAATCCCCCCTCCCCCCTTTTAACTGAAATGAAGTTAGTTGCCTAATATGATTAAGCGTATTTTCAGGTATCCTGCCTTCTTTGAAAGTCGTCTTGGAGATGGACTCCAAATGTCGTTTATCTTCATGCAATCAATGAGTCACAGTTTTTCTGAAAATTCAGACCCAAAAGTCCAAACCAAGACACCTATGAAGGGAAAATCAGATGGTAGCTCATTCTCTTATGCAAGACTAGGTGTTTCTCGAATTTACAAGGTTATTCGTGGAAATCGTGCGTCAAGAAATAAATTTATGAGCTCGATTGTTCGCAAATTCGATACTCCAGGCTGGCATAACTCTGTAGTCCCTTTTTTGATGTGGGTTATCTTCAATTTCATTCATAAATTAATTAAAAATTTATTTGCTAGTTATAGTTTTCAGTTTGAATTAATTAATATTTTTTTTCTCTCAGATATTGCACAGAGATCCTTTCGTTACTCCCTTTTCATTTACCTGAAGAGCCTCTGTATCTGATTTATGCTATAAATAGAGTTATACAAGTCAGGGCTGGGGCAATAGAGTCCAATTTGAAAACATTCTTGCATAAACTGCAAGAGGAGCATAAACAGAAAAAACCCGAAAATGGGACAATCCAGCATGAGCCGATTGCTCAAAACGCGTCCAGTGAGAATTCACCTGCCGATGATAATCCTGCCGATGATAATCCTGCCGATGATAATCGGCAAGGTGAACCCGAAATCCCCAGTGAGATTTCAGTTACTCATGCCGAGCCCATGGAGCTTGATCAGACTTCTGTGAACGCGGAGAACAATGATATCATCATACCTGCAGATAATCTGCCAAGCATCCAGGTAACAGTTAGATAAATCAAGCATTTAGATGATCACGGTGTCATACTTTGTATGCTCAATATTTTGGTATTATGCAGGCTGACTGCCTTGCGGCTTGCGCACTGCAACTTCTTCTCAAGCTTAAAAGGCACCTAAAGATAGTATATGGTTTGGATGATGCCCGATGCCAGGTATTGCTTCATCACTGAAAATAATAATTTCATCCCATTAAAAGAATCTAGAATAAAATGCCATTTTCCTCCCAGAGGTTTTGTCAGTTTTGCAACTTTCGTCCAAAGGTTTGTTTTTCTTCATCTGGATCCAAAAGGGTTGAAATCTTGCCATTTTCATCCGGCTCATTAACTCCATCCATTTTCTCTGTTAAGTTAGGGGTATTTCCGTCTTTTTTGTAAACTTAAAAGGCAAATAAGTCCTTTTCAGGGGTATTCGGTCTTTTTACATAAAGTGAAAACGACGGAATTGCCCTTTAAATTAACAAAAAAGACAAATACCTCTGACTTAACGGAGAAAAATAAATGGAGTTAACGATCCGGATGAAATAGGCAAGAATTCAAACCTTTTGGATCCAGGTGCGGAAAAATAAACATTTGGATGAAAGTCGCAAAACTGGCAAAGCCTCAGGGACGAAAATGGCATTTTACTAAAAAAATTATGTATGACCATTACTCTAATTAGTTATGCTTTAGTTTTATACTTTTATGCAACAATCTGTGTTCACCATGATGTTGTAGGCTTTTTCTCCAATCGAACCGTCCAAACCAGGGGAGTTTCTTTCAAAGCAAAATATTCCGTTCAATGTAGGTGAAACACATAGTACTCAACCGACAACCTATCAGGACATCTTGCAAAGATATCAGGTAACCCGTCTGAATAATAATTATCAGTATTATTTTCACTCATCTGATTATGAACCTTGACACGCACACGACACAACAGGAATTAAAGAATGCTTTGAAGGAAGACACAGTTGACTACTCGGTCTATACAGCAAATATCAAAAGGAAGCGTCCTCCTGGGAGGCCGAAAATTTTGACCAAGGCTGCGGCTGGTCATATCAATGGTGGTGGGAACAATCGAGACAACGATGATGACGATGACGAGACTTGGGGAAGTGGGACCCGTGTGACAGCAGCAAGCGGTGGCAGGAGAGGCACAATAAATACCAGAAGTCAGCAGCAGAGGTTATAGTTGTAAATACACATTACAGGTACAACAAGCTAACATTGTACAGCTGGTAGTAGAGGAACAAGAAGAAGAAAAGAAACAAGCCTTGGTGCAGCATGCAGGTTATATTTTCCATTTTCCAACTCCCCGGTCCCCCTAAAACTAAAATAGTCAAATTGCATTAGTTTTTAAAGATTAATTTTCATCATTAGTAACCATTGTCGCTTTGAAAGTTGGTCGGTCGGGTTATGGAGTGCACCCTCGGGTTATAGCCCGAAGGGCGGTGTTATGTATATTGTCATAGATTCAGATTTGAGATTTAGTTAGGATCGTATACAGCCCCCATGATTGTACATCTATTGTTTTCTTGGATTATATTTCTTGTCTTGCTTAGGTCATATTTTCCTTTTCTAGTTTATTTTCTATATCTTTAGGTGTTCCCATGTTTGATATATGCATTGGTTTATCTTTGGTAGGGGTGTTCAAAACCGTTGAAACAGACCGAAACCCCAAACCAAACCAAAGCAAGCCGGCTGGTTTAGCTGGTTTGAGATATAAATGGTTTAGTTTATGCCTTATAGGCTTTGGTTCACGGTTTGATGGTTTAACGGTCTAGTTTAAAATTAGAACTAACCATGTAACCTCAGTATTTATATGTATATTTTTTATTTATTTTCAGAATATGTACTTATGTCAATGTATTGTAATCACGAATCATCTGTATCATTATAATGTTTTCATACAATTAGAAGTTTTGAAAGAAAAAATATCGAACTTTAACTTCATACGATTAAAAGTTTTGAAAGAAAAAATATCGAACTTTAAATACTGAACGCTATATAGCTAAAAGCCTAAAACCGGACTGTCCACCGACTTATCCACCCTGGCCTTAGCTTGTCGTTTTATTGAAACTATGATTTTTGATTAGCAGTTTGGTCTAAATTTTTTGTCAAATTTTGATCAAAGGAAATTCTGAACATGTAACTAAGAATTTTTTTTTTTTATTAAGAGTTATGTTTTAAACTTATTTTTTTGTACATCTTATAAGTATAATCAATATATCAAAAAAGTTAATTTTTCCTTTTTCCCCATTAAAATCGAGTGTTTTTATGTTTATATGCTCTCAAAGGGTTACATAATGTAAAATTCATAAAATGTAACCTCGATTTCTTTTCAACTTTGATAGCTTTTTTATAAAGATATTTTAACATCGAATTCATTATACTTATCTAATTAATCATTTTAAAATATTAAGAAAATAACACATCAGGTTTTTCATAGCCACCATAAGTAAACTATAAGTAGGCTGTGTAGATCAGACGACCAACGTGTGGAGTCTGGTGTCTTTTGATTTTCTTTATCTACATATAAATTATGTTTTGATTAAAAATGAAAGAACGTGTTGAACTAAGGCTAAAGAGTGTGGAGTGTAGTTCTTTGAGGATGATTTCTTACGTAGGCGGCGGCTACGTCATCGGGTGTGGGATGAGTCCCAAATGATGGGCCAAGGGTGTGGTGATGAGCTCATTTATAAATACATATGCATGTATATGTATATGTGTGTGTTGGATAGGCCTGTCGAACCCAGCAAGCACGGGACGATACGGGTGGGGGCGGTGTGGACGGAGCTCGACGGCCCGGAGCCGACACCCACACCTGCTAGCCTAACATTTACCTTTTTAGATATTAAAGTTAAATATTAATTAAGGGTTAGGATATAATAGGAAGTTTTTTTGGCTAGGAAGGCTAGAAAGTAATTTTAACCATCAATTGATTTAATCAACGACTAAGATTAAATGAATGAAATTGAAGAAAAAAGGAGGCGCGTAGGTTTGTGTAGAGACATTCTAGTCAATCGAGGGCAATAGTTTATAATTACCATTGGAGACTCATATTTCCTTAATATCTTAAAATATTATCTATATGCAAGATTAATGGTACATTCAATTGCAATGTCAAGTAAACAATAATCTACATTTTTTTTTTCAAATAAACAAATTATATTTTTATAACGTATAAATATGTACAAACTTTTACCATGTAGGCATGTAGGTTTTATCCCACATCTCATTCACCTATTGGTCGGTGGGTGGGAATTTGCATAGCATTAGTTGCCTGATAGGTGAGGGAATCCACATCTCATTCATGTGAAGCCCCCTTTTTATGTTAATCATTCAATGTATCTATGTTTGATAAACTTCCAACATATGACTCAACAAACATGTAAACGTAAAATCACAACTATAATAGACTTGTTTTGTAGAGAATTCAGTTGGCCAAAAAAATAGGATTCACCAATGCTCGAACATAATACTTGCTTTATTTTTGACATTATTTTTTACGCTTAAACCGCCTATCAACATATACATGTAGGGATTTTAGCTCACATTACTTTTGTGCAGTGGCGAAGCTTGAGATTTCCGACCGGGGGTCGAAGACATATATACCTAAAAGAATTATAAAACCGGGGGTCGAAAACGTATATACCTAAAAAATTGTATACGAAAACTACATACCGGGCACTACTGAGCGAAAAGTTCAGGGGTCCCTCGGCCCCCATAAAGCTGCACCCCTGCTTTTATGGGAGGCAAACGCCAATATCACTAGACCACTAGGACACCATAGGCATAATACTTGCTTGATTCCAATACCTAAACACACTATTATACTGGCAACATCGACTTGTTGGAACACAAATAATGTAAACAATTCATGTGAATTCTTAAGAAAAACGTTTATAAAGAAGATTGCATCATGATCATGCAACATTTCTATTCAATTTGTGTAGGTACACATTTTATAAGATATTCTAATATCACTTTACAAACCACATTGAAGCAGTGGCGGACCAAAATTCTTTTTCATAGGGGTGCAGAATATTTTTAACGATTTTAGGCCTCTAACTAGAAACTAGATCAGGAGAAAACGCTCAAAAGTGTGAGAACGCATCCTGGCCCAACACGTGGCGCGGGACATGATCAGGGTCCCAGGGGTTTTTTTGTCTTTTCAATCTTTTTTTATTTTCCCAACGTGGTATATTATTTTCTGGCGTCTAAGGGTTTTTTTTTTTTTTACGTTAATTGTATTTATTAAACTTTTTGGCGTTGAATTAATTGTTTTTGTGTCACATATTCTGGTCAATTTTTTGGCGTTTTGTGTTGTTTTGTACAATAATTCACTACGAGTCATTAATATTTGCATAAGATTACAATAAGATCAAATTTTTTTGGCGTTTAGTGAATTTTTTGGCGTTTAATACATTTTACAAGATGCTTTGCCAGCACCCGTTCTCCCAGTTTTCATACTACTAGCGTTTTGGTGTTTTAAATTTTTGGCGTTTTATATAATAATGTATTTTAGTTATAGAGAATTAAATAACAAAACAACATATAACTTGATATCAAAAAAATATAAAACGAGCATAAAAAAATAAAAAATGGTAATCTAATTTCTCTTCCGAATCTTCACTGTCATCAGCCTCTATCTTCTTGAATTTGTTTTGGCGTTTTGAACCTTTTTTGAATACTTTAGCTAGATGCCAACTTTCCTACATAAACCATGTCCTTTCAGACGAAGCTGCATAGTGGCATCATGTGTTTTGGTGTGATATTCTTGTTTGGTGGCATGTCATTGAAGATTAACTCTTGCTTGATGTTATTTATAATAATGGAGTCCAAAATAGCATTTTACACTTGTGTTGATCCCTTTATTCCATGCCGATATTCATTAAGAACAAAGCTCACATGATGACATATCACTGTCATCAGTCACTTTTTCTTGAATATTTGTCCATCTCATTTAGCAAAATATTATTGAGATAACCCCTTCAGAAGAAGAATCTATTTCAGTGAAAACTTTGACATCTGTGGTTTTTTTAACTAACATTTTTTTGGCGTTTTAAAGTGAGTGGTTTCTAGAGGATATGACGTTTGTGTTTTCTGGGTGTGATCAATTTTCATTGTGTATAGACCTCTCTCTTATATGAGTTTTTTGGCGCGTAGTTTAGGCGGGACTTTTTTTATTGTAATAAATGATAGTAATAAAGTAACTGTCTTTTCAGTTAATGTTTTTGTATTTACTGTGTTGATCAGTTTTTATCAATTTTACAGGTGATAGACGTCTCATCTTCTAACTTTGGCGTTTTTTTTAAATGGCGTTATGCGTTTTTTTAAATGGCGTTATGCAGAACAAGATGACAAAATACAATAACGGAGTAAATAAAATATTAAGCAGGAATTTTTTTTGTTATTTTTGGGGTTTTGTAAGGAATAACCATTTTTTGTAATTTTTTGGCGTTTTGCTAATAAAGGGAGAAATATATCATTTACTTATCTTAAAAAAAAAAACAAAAAGAAGATTACACAGAAGAAAAAAAACAGGAAAAAAAAAATAAAAGCTTTCGTCAGAAGGTACTTTATCCGAATAGTATCCATCACTTGAGTCATCTTCTTCCTCCTCGGAGTTTTCATCTGGATCTTCATCCATGTCATCACCTTCACCTTCATCAGCTTCTTGTTCCTGAAGATTCTGAAGCCTCCACCTGAACATGTCTTGCATTAACTCCAATTTTGAGTCTATTTCTGTGTTGGTAGAAGTGGCGTTATGCAATTCTTCCATGAAACCCAGACGCTGCTTTGTCATGATGTTTTCTAGCTAGTAGACTTCCTGCTCTCCGCTGTCGTATGTAACGGTCACCATGTCTGTTTCATCATCAAAACGCCATGATGTCATGACAGGATCCGGCTTCACATCTGCTTTGATTGGTCCAAATTTGCTGGTTAATGCTTTCATAAGCATATGTGTTTCATGGCATTCGTTGTCTAGAGCGATGCCAATGGATAAGATTTGCCTCTGTATCTCTTCTTCCATCTTCAGAATTGCCCTGACCGTCTTAACATACACCCTCCTTCTGTTGTCAAAATGGAGGACGTATCGCCTGATTCCCAGAGTGTATCTCCACGAAACAATTGTTGTCATTTTTGGCGTTTTGGTTAAGTTAGCGTTTTTGGTTAAAGATGTTTTTTGCAGAAATGGATAGATCGAAGTGATTATGGAAGCTATGTTTTACCTTGTTTATATAATGATGTTTTTGGCGCGTAATTTAGGAGGGAATTTCTTCTAATAAATGTTAATAACTGAAATTCAGTTACTGTGTTGTTTCATCTTCCTGTAATATCCAACGCGTTTTATTACTAATTTTTGGCGTTTTGTTTTTAATGGCGTTTTATTTTTTTTAATAACGTTTTATCATTTGATGGCGTTTTGAATAGGAGCGGTAAAAGACCCTTTTACCCTTAATGAAGCGCGTCCCACATAATAAAATTGATGTTATTTACGAAAACGCCACCGCACAATCTAGTCCATGGATTGTTATGATCGGACGACCCATAAGCGTTCTCACCGTTCTCACACTTTTGAGCGTTTTCTCTAAATCCTGACCCCCTAACTATATAAAAAAATCCGGTTCATAGCGGGTCGGGTTGGGTTGGGTCATGTAAAATAAAAGAACATCAAACTAAAATTTATATGGGTCATGTAAAACAAAAAAAATATCAAACTAAAATTTATATAGTCATCAAAAACACATCAAACGTCATTACAAATATATTTAAAATTGTGTCCTACAAGTTTTCATTTTTTGAAATCTATCCAAAACATCATCTAGAGATATTTTATTAAGCGTCTTTCCCTATATAAATCGCTCATGATTCCTATCACATATAAATTGTTCATGGTTCCTATCACATATCTATTCAAAACCCCTTGGAAATTTTCACCCTCATGGTTTCTATCACTTATAAATCGCTCTATACCTTCATAAAACAACACTAAACACTTAAACAAAATAAACAATCATGTTCAGCCATAGTCCATAATTTTCAATTTTAATCTTTGAACATTCAAGTCATAGTTTTAAATGTTAATTTGTTATTTAAATAAAACAACAAAATCATTAACTATAAGTCTAGAACAAGAGAACAACAAAAAAACCATAAAAAAACATAAAAAGATCAAACCCTTATATATCTATAATTCCCCCTAATCAACACATAAAACAACAAAAAACAATCAATAAAGAAAGGATATTTGTTCTAAGTCGGAATTCTAATGTAATTATGGTCGGAGCGGCGGAAATTTTGAATTTTCCGGCCAAAAAATCATCCTGTTGTGAGTCGCTTCTGCTGTAGCTAGGCTTTTTTGGGGGGGGGGGGGGGGGGGGCAGGATTTGGATTTTGGAAGCCGAATGGGTGGGTTGATTTGGGTTATTTATACAATATAAATTACCAACTATTTTGTGCATTAGGAGTTGTACTCCTGGCTTAGGGTGAGTTTCAAAAAAAAAAATTGGTTTTTCACTTTTAACCCAAGTATTTTCATATTTTGTATTTTAACCCCTTTTAATTTTTTTACTTTTAACACAAAGTTTTTCATCTTTTATAATTTAACCCAACACTTTATTATATACAGCTTTGGTCCCTCATACTTTTTATCTTTCGCAAGTTTTTCGTTTTACGTTTCGTTCTAAATTTTGTGAGTTAACACGTCGTAGCGTGCATGTGAGGTTCAACGTTTTTTGCTCTATTTTTTCGAATTTGATAGGCACGTCGCAACTTGTCCATTTTTCCCCTTTTGACAAGTTCGCCGCAACAAGCGGGTCCTTGATTGACTAAGTTATTATTTTCTACGTTTTACGTTTCTGTTTAATTTCTTCGCATTAACACACTGTAACGGGTGTGCGTGGTTCAACGATTTTAAGTCTGCTTTTCGTTCGGTGTAATGTTTTCCATTTTATCTATTTTATTTTTACGAGTTTTTCCGATGTTGGGAGTCGATGCCGGTGTGGCATTGGTGCTACTTGGCATGGTTTTACGAACGTTTTTAACCTATTAAATTTTTACTAATATTTTGTTTCAGTTTACCCTTATACTTTCTTTACTTAAAAACTATTTTTTACGTGCATATTTTATGTATGGATAGGTATAAATATGATTTGTTATACATTTCGACGTAAACGTTTTTTATAAACAATTCTAGGTCAAATATAATATGTTTTCGTTTAAAGAAACCATTTTTACGTGCATATTTTTATGTACGTTTCGGTATAAATTTAAGTTGTTCTACGTTTCGACGTAAACTTTTTTGGGAAATGATTCAGGTCAAATATAATATGTTTATGTGTTTATTTTATGTATGTTTCGTAAAGTTTGTTTCGAACCAAGTGGAGTCAAATTATGGTTTCTATTTTTCCCTTTTATTCGAAAACTCTAATTAATCCCTTTCGATTACATGTGTCAGATTTTCCTTTATACATGTTACGTTTTTTTATGTATGAGTTGGGTTACACATAATACGTTATGATTGTTTGATATGAATTTGATTTACTTTATGTTTGATCCAATCACAACGCTTATACAAGTTACATTGAGTTCAACCGGGTACGTCGAAATACGTGGTTTCATATGGTTAATGCATCATATAACGTTTGGACTAATCCATTCAATGTTTACGATGTACCCGTGCCGCAACGCGGGCGGGTCTTAATCCTAGTTTTATTTAATTCAAAATCTTTGGATTGGTTTTGAGCTTGGATAGTTGGGTTAATAAAAAAAAAAGATTGTAGGTTAGGTTAAGTAATTAAATGGTTAAAGAAAAAATATATAAACTGTACTTGTATACTTTTATATAATCATTGTTTAAAATTTTTATTTTTTATAAGTTCATCATTTTTTTCTAAAGGGGTGGTTGAAAATTTTCAAGGGGTGCGGTCGGGATTTTCGACGAAAATTAACACTGTATTTTCTTTTTTCAAGGGGTGCGCCCGCCCACCCACTAACGTGGGTAGGTCCACCCTTGCATTGAATAAGCACGAACTTACCGTCGGAGTGATTCGAACCGCTTTATCTAAGATACCGGAGTTTTTTTCCCAAACTAGTGTATTTACAAAAAATATTTACTTTTTTGAGTATTTTGAAAAATATTTACTTAAATGGGTATTTTTCTAGTTGGTTTGTGTCTCTCCTAATCTAATTGGTTAAAACCTAAATTAATTATTCCTAAATAAAACATAGTGGTTTTGTTCAATAAACTTACTTTTATAAATTATTATATTTTTTAGCTTACGTTTTTATAGTGATTTTGTTCAATAAACTTACTTTTGTAAATTATTATATTTTTTTAGCTTATGTTTTTTTAGTTAAACTATGTATGTTTTCAATTTGTAATAAAAATACTTCAAGTTTGAAAGTAAAAGTTTATGTATTTAGCTGTTATTCTAAGAGAAGAGAGAGAAATGGGAATGCAGATATGGCCATATCTCTTTGTAACACCCCGTGTTTCGAAAGTCAAAGTCAAGATTGAAGTCAAAGAGAGACAAGATTGCTGATTACGATCTGTCACTCCTTGCTCAATTCTTGTTTTGACTTCTTTGACTTGTAGATAGACCTTCATGTTTTTACGTTAGTTGTATTATGTGGAGTAATTGTTAATAATCGAGGTTTAATCGCTGTTTATCGATATTTATCGCATGTCTTATCACCTTATCGCTTATCGCGATCGCACTCGCAACTCGAATTACGCATCTGGTTATGGTTCTTATGTGTGTGTGCCCTTTATGTGTTACTTGTGCATGATATTTATGTTTTATGATGTGGCGATTAATTGAAACGCAATCGCAATCGAATCGCAAACGCTAAACGCAAGTTAAATAGGATGATTGTATGTTGATATAGTAGTGGGATTAAAAGTAATTTGAATAAGAAACTCTATCGCATCGCAACGCTCAACACTCGAATCGAAACTGCAAAACTCGTCGCGCGAATCGCTCCAACCGAGTGGCCAGCCAATCGAGCTGCCACCCGATCGGGCTGCCACCCGATCGGAGTGCCACGCGATCGAGCTGCCACCCGAACGAGCTGCCACCCGATCGAGGTGCCGCCCGAACGGGTTACCACCCGATCGACCAGCCACTTACTCCCCTTTCCTTTTATGGAAACCCTATAAATACCTTCCTTTGTCACATCATTTGATGTTGATAGCTCTCTCTTCACCCGACTCGATCCAGCCGCTATTTCTTCAGATTTCTCGCGATTCTTGTAAGTTTTTCACCTAAATCTTGTACTTTCTTGATCTACACGCACTCCTACACCCTTCTATCTTTTGAATCTTAACTTTTAACCTTGAAATCACTAGATTTGAGGTGTTCAAGGATGATGTCATCATGGTGTTTTTAGGAACTTCATGTTTTGGCTTCAACCCACCAAGAACAACTTAGATCTGAACGATTTCCACATGAATAAAGAAAGATCTTTCATAGATCTGAACATATTCAAGGTGAAAAGGATTGAAAGATAGTTTTCCAACTTTCTTTCAACTCTTTTACACTCAATGCACTCAAAACCGATGGAATCGGAGCTTGTTCTAATCTTCTACTATTTCTTGTGGATGTGTTGGTTCAAGATCCGGATTCTATCCACGAGGTTACTGATTCCGGGTTAAACATGGAACACCGTCGCGAACAGTTAACTGGTTGGACTAGGGTCGTTCCTGTCCGATCGGGTCACTAAGTCTCGATGAGGTTCCTGTTGTTTGACACGTTATCATACAACCTCGAGAAAACGACAAACTACCCAAAACAACCAAGTAAGAAGACGACCAGGTCATCTGGGACGAATTGCCGTCCGATCGAATTGCCACTCGACCGTACAGCCACCCGATCGGCTTGCACCTTGGGTCCCACACTTAACTTTTATTTCAACGTTTGAGGTTTTGAACATTGAACGGATTGCCGTCCGATCGGATTACCACCCGATCGGATTGCCACTCGACCATGTGATGTTTTGACTTCAACACTTAAACAATTTTTCAACATGTTCAATCCGAACGGATTGCCACCCGATCGGATAGCCATCCGATCGAGTGACCGTCCTGCTGTGAACTTGTTCTCAACCGGAGAAGCCTCGCCAGTCGGATTGTTGTCTGATCGAACAGCCGTTCGACCGACCCACCTGAAGGGTAGAGATACTTCTCTGTTTTGAAAATACTACAAGGAAAACTTCAAAAGACAAGCCATCATACACAAACACATCCATCCCAAACGAGATGACAATCCAATCGAGTGGCCACTCGATCGGGCGACCACCCGAACGGATTGTCGTCCGATCGACCGGCCACCCGATCGGATTGCCACCCGATCGGATTACTGTTCGATCCTTTGTTACTTTGTATCATTTTACGCGCCATTTATTGTTTATGCTATCGTTCTGATCAGGCTAACCTTACTCTCTATCGCTCCCTTCAATCCATCAATCGCTGTGAGTATACTCGAACCCTTTTTGCTTTACGCACTTTTGGGTGTTACATACGTTACTTATTCTAAATCACATCGAACACACTACGCAATACTTTAACGCTAACCGTTACCGCATGTTATACATGACTTAATGAATGCTTGTTTGTTATGTTTACACATGGAATCCTGCCTGCCTTAGCAACGATAGTACTATAGTTTGGACTCATCACCTGTTCACTCAAGGGTTGTTAAGGACAACTTGTTACATGGCTCACAGTGGTGAGTGTGTATTACGAACTGCCTTGGGCAGTCAACCCGAAGTCATTGGTATCGATAGGTTCATGTCGATAACTAACGTGCTTCATTTTACACTGTGTACGTGCTGGTTATGCGTAACAATTTCGAACTCTATTATATCTATTAAAACTTGTATGCTCGCCTTTACACTATGTGTATTGACTTTTACTTTAACGTATGTGGCAGGTGCTTAAGATGTTTAGATGCTTGGCTTGCTGTGAAATCGAGGCTAGGAAAGGTCTAGAAACAAATAAACGAATTGTCTGTATTTGAAATCTGAGTTGTCGGAACAGAACAATTTGACTAGATTTTGTCTGTAATAATTATATTACCTTTTAGGTCATGGTATGGGACGTGATGCTTTAAATAATCGGTAAATGTGGTTGTTATGAAAACTTCTGTACAATCTGTTTCGCTCAGTGCCACGCCCCGATGTTTCTCCATCGGACTCCAACGATCCCCATTTTGTAAGTTAGGGGTGAAACCCGAACCTTGACGACTTGTTACGATCCCCATTTTGTTTTACAAAACTCTCACCAAAGTCTCGACGGACTCCAACGACTTGAAGTCACACTGTAACTGGAAGGATGCGTGCCATTCGCCCAAATTCGAGGCGAGAGCACAGTCCCGAAGGCCAAAGTGTGTACCAAAGGTCTTTGAGAATAGTCGAACCACTTTGGGTAGTAGATGTCTATCGAGCCTAAGAGAACCTAATCTCGATTTTTATGTGTTTCGATTCTGAGCTCGCTACTGCCGACTCTGATATTGTCATTTTTATGTGGATTTTATGTGCTTTATGTGATTTTATCTGTTTATGTGTTATGATTTTTGGTGATTTATTCGCTTTTCGCTTTTCGCTTTGATCGACACACACGACTCGCACAGCACATCTACCACAAAACGCTGACAAATCGCTACTACATGAGGAACGACTTTACGCCATGTTGCTTGCTATATTATTCGCTTATTCTATACTACTCGCTATGCTATTCGCGATCGCTATTCTCGAACGCTCGCGGACTTTGAATGATAGGTTTCTGTATTCTGACTGCCTCTTGCGATTAGGTGCTTCTGTGCTTTTGTGTTTATGTGCCTTACGTACTTATGTGCTTCTGTGCTTATGTGAATCTGTGGTTATATGCCTACGTGTTTACATGAACGTGTTCCTGAGCTTTAGTAGCATTAGGCGTGTGAGGTGAGATTCGATTATATTATGTCTGAGTCCCACGACGATGTCTGTTGCAGACAATATCGTCATCTGGACCCTCATTTGGACCCTGTCACCCACGAGTTACTCGTCAAGAACAGAGAGACAAAGGCCTTGCTGCTCTCGTCGCTAAGCAAGTAGCAAAGGTGGTTCCTCAGATCATGAGTGAACTATACGAGAATGTGAGCAAATCGTCTGAAGAGTCCAGGACCGAAGCTCCTAAAGCTACTCCCAAAGCTGCTTTTAGCTTCAAATAGTTCAAAGCTTGCGGACCGAAAGAGTTCACTGGCGAAGATGGCCCTACGGACTTGTTTCAATGGTTCGACTCAATCGAGGTCACCCTGCGTCAAAGTGGTTGTCCTGACAATCTCCATACTCTGAATGCTACCGGCGTCTTCCAGTCCCGCGCTTTAGACTGGTGGATGGCCGAGAGGAACAAACACGGAAATGATGCAGCTTATGGTCTGTCATGGGATGAGTTGAAGAACGTTATGCTAGAAGAGTTTTGCCCTCCCCATGAGCGCCAAAAGCTGGAGGATGAATTCTGGCATCTGAAGCAGAAGGATGGTGACAACGCTGCTTTGACTGCTCGCTTCAAGCAGCTCAGTATTATCTGTCCTGACCAAGTGAAGACTGCTGACATGACAATCAAGAAGTACATCCGCGCTCTGCCAGATTGTGTTGCAGATTTTGTGCATGCTTCAAAGCCAGCAACAATCGAGGAGACTTACCTGCTTGCCGCTGAGATCAACGACAAGCGAGTCAAGGCTGGATTTTGGGATAAAGCTACCAAGAACCTGCACCAAGCTACCGCCGCACCAAAGGCTGAAACCGCCACCGCTCAGTCATCGAAGTCCTCTCGTCGGAAGAGGAAGAAAAACAACAGCAGCTCCAGCAATAAGAACTGTGCTATCACTACCACTGCTGCCCCGCTTCAAGCCGTACCGGCTCAGCAGCAATCTCAGCACCGATCAGCTCCAGCACCAATTACCTATGCACCGCCTGCAAAGCGTGCATACACTAGCCCTCACCCTGCTTGCCCGACATGTACTTATCACCATCCGGTGGGTATCGCCTGCAGATTTTGTGTGCATTGCAACACGTACGACCACTCCACCGCCAATTGCCGTACTGGTCCTCGACAAGCGCCAGCTCAAGCTACTGCTCATCAAGCTCTACTTCCAGCTCCTCAAGGCCAACAAGCGGCTCAGGCACCCGCGATCAACGCCAGAGTCTGCTTCGCGTGTGGTGATCCCAACCACTTCACGAACATGTGGCCGAACAGGGTTGTGAAACAAGAGCCCCGGCAGCAGCAGCCTCAGCAACAGCAGCAACAGCAACAGCAACAGCCCCAACAGGAACAGCAACAGCCTCAACAGGAACAGCAACAAGCCGCTCGTGCTCGAACTTTCAACATCAATGCGCGCCAAGCCCAGGCTGACAACAATGTGGTCAATGGTACGTTCCTTGTGAATGGTATTTATGCTTTGTGTTTGTTTGATACTGGAGCCAATAACTATTTTGTGTCGTTCGAATTCGAGAAGCTCCTTAATCGTAAGCGCTCCCATCTCCCCTCGACGTTCAATGTCGAAGTCACCACCGGAAGAACTGTCGCTGTTAATTCTATTCTTCGTGATTGTACTCTGGAGCTCAACAATCACATCTTTCCGATCTACCTTATTCCGATGCAACTTGGAAGTTTTGACATCATAGTAGGCATGGACTTTCTTCGTGAAAACCATGCCGAAGTTTTGTGCTTCGATAAGAAGATTCGATTCTCGCTCGCGATTGGTGATGTATTATGTGTTTATGGTGAAACTCCCTCGAAAGGTCTTAAGCTCATGTCATGTGTCCAAGCTCGCAAGTATCTCCGCAAGGAATACAGAGCTTTCTTGGCTAACATTGTAGTAGCGGAGAAGGAAAAGGAAGGAAGTCCGGGTGTAATCGATGTCCCCGTTGTGTGTGAATTTCAGAATGTGTTTCCTAATGATCTCCACGGGTTACCGCCAAGTCGTGATATCGACTTTCGTATCGACCTCATTCCTGGAGCCAACCCTATTGTTAGAGCTCCTTATCGACTCGCCCCGTCCGAAATGCGTGAACTCTCGAGTCAGCTCTAGGAATTGCTTGATAAAGGCTTCATTCACCCGAGCACCTCTCCATGGGGCGCACCAGTCCTTTTCTTCAAAAAGAAGGATGGGTCGTTCAGGATGTGCATCGACTATCGGGAATTGAATAAGTTGACAATCAAGAATCGTTATCCCCTGCCTCGAATTGCTGATTTGTTTGACCAGCTACAAGGTGCTACGTGTTTCTCGAAGATCGATCTACGCTCAGGCTATCACCAACTACGCATCCAAGAGGAGGATATACCCAAAACCGCTTTTCGCACTCGATACGGCCATTACGAATTCGTTGTTATGCCTTTTGGTTTAACCAACGCACTCACGGTTTTCATGGATCTGATGAATCGGGTGTGTAAACCATTTCTTGACCGCTTCGTCATCGTGTTCATCGATGATATCCTGATCTATTCGAAATCGAAAGCCGAATACGCGCAACATCTACGTTTGGTTCTCGAGATACTCCAAGGGAATCAACTCTATGCCAAGTTCTCCAACTGCGAATTTTGGCTGGAGGAGGTACAATTCCTCGGTCACATTGTCAATAGTCAAGGTATTCACGTCGATCCCGCGAATATTGAAGCAGTTAAGAGTTGGATTACGCCGAAGAACCCGTCTGAAGTCCGTTCTTTTCTCGGACTAGCGGGCTATTATCGTCGATTTATCGAAGGGTTCTCTAAAATCGTTGTGCCGCTTACCACTCTCACGCATAAAGACAAGCCTTTTGTTTGGGGAACTGAACAAGAGTCTTCTTTCCAAACCCTCAAGCACATGCTTTACGATGCTCATGTTCTCACTCTACCCGACGGAAAAGACGACTTTATCGTCTATTGTGATGCCTCGAACCTTGGTCTTGGTTGTGTTCTCATGCAACGAGACAAAGTTATCGCTTACGCATCTCGTCAGCTCAAGATCCACGAGAAGAACTATATAACCCACGACCTCGAGCTAGGCACAGTTGTTTTTGCGTTAAAGATTTGGCGACACTACCTGTATGGTACCAAGTGTACGATCTTCACCGATCATAGGAGCCTAAAACATATCTTTGACCAGAAGGAACTTAATATGCGTCAACGCCGATGGGTAGAACTTCTCAACGATTACGACTGTGAGATTCGTTATCACCCAGGCAAAGCAAATGTCGTTGCCGACGCCCTCAGCAGACGAAGTTATTTGCACAACATTCATAATATCCAAGCCCAGTACGATCTCAAAACCCTCATCCGCGAAGCCCAGCATGCTTGTTTCAATGAGCGCACTTTGAAGAAGGAAATGATCTATCACGACGGAGCCCAGCTTGTGAATAAGTCGAATGGGATATTCAACTATCTGGACCGAATTTGGATCCCTAAGCGGACCGATTTACGACAGATTTTGATGGACGAAGCCCACAAGTCTCGATATTCTATTCATCCCGGTGCCGATAAAATGTACCAGGACCTTCGCTACAAGTACTGGTGGCCGGGCATGAAGAGAGATATCGCCCTCTATGTTGGAAAGTGCCTGACTTGCTCGAAAGTCAAGGCTGAACACCAAAGACCCTCTGGCTTACTCGAACAACCCCTGATCCCTATGTGGAAGTGGGAAAGTATAGCTATGGACTTCATAACGAAACTTCCGCGTATGCCATCAAGTCACGATAGCATCTGGGTTGTCGTTGACCGTTTGACCAAATCTGCTCATTTTCTGCCAATACGAGAGGACTACAAGGTAGAAAGATTAGCCCGAATCTACATCGACGAGATCATTTGTCGACATGGGATGCCTCGCAACATCATCTCTGACCGTGATGCTCGGTTTGCCTCGCGTCTATGGGAAACCTTTCAAACGGCTCTCGGTACTACGCTTAATCTAAGTACCGCATTCCACCCCCAAACTGACAGTCAGACTGAAAGAACGATTCGTACCCTTGAAGACATGCTCTGTTCGTGTGTCATAGATTTCGGTGGTAATTGGGACGCTTACCTGCCGTTAGTCGAATTCTCGTATAATAACAGTTATCATTCCAGCATTCAAATGGCACCGTTTGAGGCTTTATACGGAAGAAAATGTCGATCGCCAATTGTATGGCACGAGATCGGGCACTTGCAATTAACCGGTCCTGTGCTATTGCAAGAAACGAATGACAAAATCCTCCAAATTCGAGACAATCTGCTGAAAGCTCGGAGTCGTCAGAAAAGTTACGCTGATAGACGACGCAAGCCCCTTGAATTTGACGTTGGCGACTACGTACTCCTAAAGGTATCATCTTGGAAGGGTGTGGTCAGATTCGGCAAGAAAGGGAAACTAGCGCCTCGATATATTGGACCTTTTAAGATTCTGGATAGGATCGGAAAAGTCGCCTACAGACTCAAACTACCGGAGGAACTTAGCAACGTCCACCCGACTTTCCACGTGTCGAACCTCGGAAAGTGCCTGGCTGAGCATGATTTAGTTGTACCTCTAGAAGATCTTCAAGTAAACGAAACACTACACTTCGTGGAGAAGCCTGTCGAGATCATGGACCGCCAAACCAAGCAGCTCAGACGCTCGCGCATTCCCATTGTGGAAGTTCGATGGTGTAACGACCCTCGGAAAGACCCATAAACAAAATCCGAAGTATGCACGATAAAACTTGAATACCTAATGGTTGATGAACCAACCCGCACGAAAGTACCTTTATTAAACTCGCAATTATAAACCGAACAATTTAGGATCAAGACCCAAAAATACGCGATAAGCACCAGCACGAAAATCGAGAAAAATGCGTGATTGGACGAGAAGGGCGGCCAAGGACACGTGTCACGACACTGCGACACGTGTCAGGCCTACGTGTGACACGTGGCGACCGAAGCCAGGTCGACCCTCCCCGTGACATGCGCCAGGGGAGGCCGACCCGTGCGAGACACGCGGGGGAGACCCAAATGAAGTATATAACAGGCAGCAGTGGGACTGAAATCTGTGCACCAGTTCGATCAAATTTTGACGAACTTACTCTCTCGTATCTCCGTTTCTTTGCTCAAAACCCCTAAAACCCCGAAGCTCTGCTCGTTATCAGGGTAATAACTCTAATCACGGACACGGTACTATATCCGATTGATTGAAACCGATCCAATGGATGTTTAAGTGCTGCCTATATACGACTATACTTTGTTATTCGTTGTGGGGTTTGATCTCGTGATTATCGTTAAAGTAGAATTGGGTTAACACACTAATACGAGTTCCATTGTATCTAGAATTAGAACTCATAACCAGGAGGCTGCTAAACTAGAATACTTAGCGATTAAGTAAACTTAGTGTTTAACTAAACTTAGCGATTATGAAAACTTAATAGCTAAGGAAACTTAGCGGTTAAGCAAGCTAAGTAAGTTAATTAATCAGCTAATTACGTTATCTAATTAATCGGCTAAGTAAATTACTTGATTAAACCATTAAGGAAAATTAATCAGTTAAGTAAGATTAATTAATCTGTAAGTAAGATTAGTTAAGAAAGATTAATTAATCAGTTAAGCAAGATTAATTAAGCTAAGCAAGATTAATTAAGCTAAGTAAGATTAATTAAGTAAATTAAATACCTAGATAGATATACATGAAAATAAATATATATGAAATAGATAATATCAAAGGAAGGTGCTAGGAAGGTGTAAGAGGATATATATGTGGATAGGAAGTTTCCTAGAAAATGTATATGTAACTTCCTAGAAAAGTATATGTAATTTCCTAGAAAGTATATAGGAAACTTCCTAGAAATTTCATATTTCCTACCTATAAATAGGAAGCTTAGGATTCATTTTTCTTTGCTCATTTCTTCTATTCTTCTCTCTATACGTTGGTGTTCTAACCAACAATCACCGATGCGATATTTTGTCCTATCGATTCGGGAACCAACTAACGAATGCCAAGGTGCTGTCTAAACAAGACTATACTTTGTGAATTTCGTTAAGGTTCTGAAACGAATGCCAAAGTGCTGTCTAAACAAGACTATACTTTGTGAATTTCGTTAAGGTTCTGATCTCGTGACCGTCGTTAGGTTTGATGTGGTTTTACACTAATACGTATTCCACTCTGTTAAACTAAATGTTTAACTACCCGAAACTCTGCACTATACACTTACAAAATAACAAGATGTTTAATCATCAGAAGATTCAGAACTACAAGTAGATATGTAATCATCAGAAGACTTAGAATCAAAATGCTTGTTTAATCAAGACTATATGCTAATAAGGTGAGTCATTCTCTTTTTACCAAATTGTTTCCAAAACCCTATTTATTTTTAAAGTTATAATTACAGGGATTAAGTCTTTGTAGTCTTCAATTACTGCCGGTATGTGGGGTTTTGTATACATTACTTGATACCCGTCACCATTGGACCACGGGTTAGCCAATGGGTGATCTGACCATAGTCACAGAAACGAGTCGAGTGACAAATACCGATTTGGGGTAATTGGTTGATATAAACATTATAATCGCCCTTAATACTGTAATTTATAACTATGCGTCGTTTTGTACAAAAATGAATGAACTCACCAGTATTTCATGCTGACCAAATGTAACACCCTTAAATTTCTATTTGAATTTAATAATAATTCATACAATATTATATAAAAGATGTCGAAACTTAATACATAGTTTCCATAGATAAAGTCAAAAGTAGCAAAACATAAGTCAACTAACGACTAATTCAAACATTCATAAGATGTTTAGCAAATAGTTTACATTTCCAAAACATTTTCCATTAGAGTTAAGTAACGCGGAAGCTTCTAAAGTTCGTGTTCGGTTCTTCAAAACATGCTTGATCATCATCCACATACTAGCAACACCTATAAACTGAAACTTTGACAATTATTAGTATTAGAGTTCATGGAATTATGGTTTAATCGAAACTACATTAGAAACATAATCGATTTGCTGTGATATACAAAACTTAACCAACATTTCCAGACTCTACCGTAACTTACGGTATCTACCGTAAGTTACGGTATCTACCGTAAGTTACGGTAGTCATTTTATCATTCTGGTCCACCGTAACTCAGGGGTAAACCACCGTAAACATTTGATCTCTACCGTAAATTACGGTGGATATCGTAATTTACGGTAGCCACTGCAATTCTATGTTTTGATGGATTTGGTTGTTTTGCCGAAACCAAATTCTATGATTTCTCATTCAAACCACCAACACACTGATTTCTAGTATCTAATATGTCTTTTATGAACAATAACAAAGACCGAGTAATCATACTACAATGCATTAACCACGCATCATTTGATAATTTGACCCATTTGGCTCATCTATGGAACCCTCCATTTGTGATGACTACCAACGCGATCCAACCAATTCTTTACCTATTATTCAATATAGCGAACATTATCGCTTTAATTCAACTTGACTTCTATTCTACAATTCGACTACACATATACTAGTTATCAAATTACCCAATGTAACAAGTTAAGTTACATACCTTCAAAGTAAGCCTTTCAAACGCGATTCGCCACCCGCTTGTCCACTTGACGCTCCTGCGTCCTTTCCTATAGAGTCCATTTATAACATGTTTAGAACTCCCTTTTAAACCATGTATCGCATAGTAAACTGAAACATCATAATTGTGCGTTTCAACTTTGAATTTCAGTTTTAAGCCTTCTTTGAGGCATTTTCACAAACACTTTAAGGGCAGATTTTTACATGATTAAATATCAAGTCTCTAGCTTATCATTTAGCCTTAATTTCACATCAATCAACCATTTTACATAATTGTTAGCTTCTAGAATTCAGAAATCACTTCAAAATTGTCAAATTGCACTAGAACCACACCCAATTTCCTAGTGTTTATCAAGTTCTACAAAACCCACTAATCACCTACAATGGTGTTCATGGATTTTACTAAGATTTCACATGCTTTCAACTTGTATTTGTCTAGGGTTTGTCCCTAGACTCTATATTGTCCCTATTTCATCATAAAACAAACATGCAACCATAAATATCAGATTTTCCCAATTTCATGAGAATTTCAAGTTGAGAGTTTTCATCAAATTTTACATACCTTGTAATCCTCTTGTGATGAGGATCAGTAATTTACATTCGGACTTTGATTTGGACTGAGTTTGATCCTTCAATTTAGAGATTTTGTGAGACTTAGGGTTTTGATGAACTTGGTCGCCCCCCCTGCTCCTTGTCTGATCGATCTCACACACGTATGTGTGTTTGAGATTTTTATTTTTCTTGTTTTAATTATATTAGTTTCAATTTAAGCACTTTCAGCCCCTCAACTATCATTTGGTTCTAACTTTTAGTGTTTTAACCCATTGTAAGTCACTACAAGGCTTTTACCTAACTAGGTTATTTTAATCCTAGTTAGTTCACTGGTTTATTTAGCAGCATTATATTTAAAATAAATGATTTGCATTTTCGGGGTGTTACAAGTCCACCCCCCTTAAAAAGGGTTTCGTCCCCGAAACCAAAGTACGTACCGAATAGTGTGGGGTAGAGACGTCGCATCTCTTCTTCGGATTCCCATGTAATGTCCGAACCTTTCCTATGCTCCCACTTGATCTTGACTTGATCGATTTGTTTATTTCGCAAGTGCTTAACCTTTCGATCTAAAACTTCTATGGGCCTTACAATATAATTCAAGCGATCATCCACTTCGATATCATCGTAGTGAATATAAGTTGTCTCATCCGCTAGACACTTCCGAAGATGTGACACATGAAATGTGCTATGAATTCCGCTTAGTTCCTCCGGTAGTTCAAGGCGATACGCTACCTTTCCTACCCGTTCTATAATCACAAACGGCCCGATAAACCTCGGACTTAATTTTCCTCTTTTTCTAATCCTGATAACCCCCTTCCATGGGGATACTTTGAGCATGACTTTGTCACCAACCTGGAATTCGATTGGCCTATTCCTTTTGTCAACATACGCCTTTTGTCTATCTTGAGCCGCTTTCAAGTGCGCCCGAACCACATCAATCTTTTCATTAGTGGCTCGTACTATATCTTGGTGGGCGAGTTTACGTGGGCCCACTTCACCCCAACATACCGGGGTTCGGCACTCCCTACCATAAAGCATTTCGTATGGTGCCATACTAATACTGGCATGGTAGCTGTTATTATATGAAAACTCGACCAATGGTAGGTAGACGTCCCAACTGCCTCCAAAGTCAATTATACATGCCCGTAGCATGTCTTCCAACGTTTGTATCGTTCTTTCACTCTGTCCATCCGTCTGAGGATGGTACGCAGTACTGATGAACAATTTGGTTCCCATTTGCTGTTGGAAATCTCGCCAAAAATTTGAAGTGAACCGGGTATCCCTATCAGACACGATGGATACCGGTACTCCATGACGTGTTATTATCTCATTAGTGTAAACTTCTGACATCTTTTCTGACGTATAAGTCTCATGAATCGGAATGAAGTGAGCACTTTTCGTCAATCTATCCACCACTACCCATATGGCGTCGAAACTCCGAATCGTTTTAGGTAGTTTGGTCAATAGGTCCATAGTGATATGTTCCCATTTCCAAACCGGGATTTCCAAAGGTTGCAATTTCCCATAAGATTTCTGGTGTTCCGCCTTGACTTGTAAGCAAGTCAAACACTTCTCTACGTATTACCACGTCTCTCTTCATTCCGGGCCACCAATAGTTTTGTTTCAGATCATTGTACATCTTGGTCGCACCCGGATGAATCGAATATCGAGATTTATGAGCTTCATCAAGTAGAAGCATTTTCACCCCACAAGTATTTGGAACCCATATCCTTCCGGATCGAGTCTTCAACCCGTTATTTCCATCCGACAAATCTTTCAACTGGCCGATTATTCTTTCTTTCTTCCAGTTCTCCTCTTTTACTGCTTCTACTTGCGCCTCTCGGATACGTTCAAGTATACCCGAGGTCACCACAAGCTGCATCGACCTTACTCGTATTGGGACATAGTCCGCTTTTCTGCTCAGAGCATCCGCCACCACATTTGCTTTTCCGGGGTGATAGTGTATTTCGCAGTCGAAATCCTTCACCGTTTCTAGCCATCGTCTCTGGCGCATATTTAACTCCTTATGATCAAAGAAGTATTTTAAGCTTTTGTGATTGGTGAATATGGTGCACTTTACTCCATATAAATAGTGCCTCCATATTTTTAATGCAAATACCACCGCAGCCAGTTCAAGATCGTGCGTGGGATATTTCTTCTCATGTATCTTCAATTGCCTCGAGGCATAAGCTATAACCTTGCCCCGTTGCATCAGAACACATCCGTGCCCCGATAATGAGGCATCCGAATAAACCACTAAGTCTTCAACTCCATCCGGAAATGTTAATACCGGAGCTTGAGTTAACTTCTCTTTTAGCATCTGAAACGCCCTTTCTTGTTCAGCACCCCAAATGAATTTCTCCTCCTTTCGGGTTAACTTGGTTAGTGGCGACGCAATCTTGGAGAAATCTTGAATGAATCTCCTATAGTATCCCGCAAGCCCCAAAAAGCTTCTAATTTCCGAAGGGTTCTTCGGGGGATTCCATTTTGACACAGCCTCGATCTTTGATGGATCCACCAATACTCCATCGGCACGTATGATATGGCCAAGAAATTGTACCTCTCGTAACCAAAAGGCACACTTAGAGAATTTCGCATACAACCTTTCTCGTCTAAGTGTCTCTAACACTTCTTGTAAGTGGTGTGCGTGTTCGGCTTCGCTTTTCGAATACACCAAAATATCATCAATAAACACGATGAATGACTTATCCAACATTGGCTTGCAAACCCGGTTCATGAGGTCCATGAAAGCCGTGGGTGCATTTGTTAGCCCAAATGACATCACGAGAAATTCGTAATGTCCATATCGCGTACGAAAAGCCGTCTTCGGCACATCTTCCTCCATGATCTTTAATTGGTGATACCCCGATCTAAGGTCAATTTTTGAAAACCAGTTCGCTCCTTGTAATTGGTCGAATAAATCATCTATCCTCGGAAGCGGGTATCGGTTCTTTACGGTGAGTTTATTTAACTCCCGGTAATCGATACACATGCGCATGCTTCCGTCCTTCTTTTTCACGAACAGTACCGGTGCGCCCCAAGGAGACACACTCGGCCTTATAAATCCTTTGTCGAGCAGGTCTTGAATTTTGGACATCAACTCTTGTAATTCCGACGGTGCGAGTCGGTATGGTGTTTTAGCTACAGGTTTTGCGCCCGGAATCAATTCGATCCCGAACTCTACTTCCCGTTCAGGCGGTATCCCCGGTAAATCTTCCGGAAACACATCTTCATAGTCTCGTACTACCGGTACATCTTCAATCTTCCGTGATTCTTTCTCGGTCTCATTTGCGTATATCATGAATGCCTTGCATCCTCGCTTCATAAGCTTGTGAGCTTTCAACATTGAGCATGCTATGGGGTTGCCTCCTTTTTCGCCATAAATAGTGACGTGTTTCCCGCTCGGAGATATTAGCTTTATCTCCTTACGAAAACACACGACCTTCGCGTGATGCTGAGATAGCCAATCCATCCCAACGACTACTTGAAATTCCCCCATTGACATCGGGATTAGATCTATCAAGTATTCCTCATCGTCTATGCTTAATTTTCAACTTCGACAAACGTCACAAACTATAAAACTTTTGTTGTCCATTATTTCTACTTCTAAGGGCACAGATAACTTTGTCAATACAAAAGAAGGATGTCGAATAAATCCATGCGAAACGAAGGATTTATTCGCACCCGTATCAAACAGTACACGTGCTGGAATTGAGTTAATTGTGAATATACCTGAGACCACCTCGGGTTCTGTTTTTGCTTCAGCCGCGGTAAGTTGGAAGGACCTAGCCTTCGCTTTGGGAGCTTCTGCTGGAGACTCTTTTGTGTCTCTCTTTCCAACCAACTCGGGACATTCAGACTTTTTGTGGCCGGGTTGATAACATTTGTAACACACAGAAACTTTTCCGGGACATAGCGATGCAGTGTGCCCCGTCTTCCCACATACCGGACACGGCTTGTCTTTGAAGCGACACTCACATCTGTGCCCCTTTCCACATACTTTGCAACTTGGCGACCCGCCTTTAGCCTCCACTTTCTTCCCCGATTCAGGAGTTCTAGCTTTCTTTGTAGGGCTTGGATTCACATCTTGTGCTCTCCGCTCACCCCTTTCAACTTGTTTCTTTAACTCGATTTCCCGCTCCCGGGAGGTGTTGATGATTTCTGTGAGAGTTTCATATTTTGAGGGAGTCATAAACTCCCGGTATTCAGCACTCAGCATGTTGTAATAGTAGTATATCTTCTGCTCTTCAGTGGTGACTAACTCGTCACAAAATCTCAGCTTATCCATGAAGATGCCCATGATCTTATCAATTGATTCTCCCTTTTGTCTTAACTGGATAAATTCCTCTTTGATCCTGTTGATAACTGCTTTGGGACTATGGTGTTTAAGGAACGGCACCTTAAACTCATCCCAAGTCATGACCCTTGCCGCTTCGGCTCCCATTTCCTTCTTTTTATTGTCTCACCAATCCTTGGCTTGATTTCTCAATTGACCCGTTCCGTAAGCAACAAAGTCACCTACGTCGCAGTGGGTTCGTTTAAACACTCCTTCGACGTCACTTATCCATCTTTGGCAGATTATCGGGTCAACTTCCCCGTTATAGATTGGCGGTTTGCACGCCATAAATTCTTTATATGAGCACCCTTTACGTTCTCCCGTTTTATCCTTCATAAGGTTGAAACTATCCAACAACCTTTTAACTCGCTCTTCGACAAGCGACAACACCGTGCTTTGAATTTTGTCTATAAACCCAGATAGACTACCTTCAATTTCCTTCCCTACTTCTTCGGCAATTATCTCTTTCATTTGTTCGGTGCTTGTTTGCACCGGATTATCATCGTTTCCATCAGACATCTTGAAACTGAAATGTTTACATTTAAACGTTAAACATTTCATTTATAACATTGCTTCTTTTGTTTCGATTTAGCCAAGTTCCCAACTTGCTTTAACCGTTCACATTTGGTGCACTTTCCGGGTTTGAGTGTGTTAACACGCTCTTCCCATGCACATCAATTCATTTCTCATTTCTTACATAAGACATAATTTGTTAACATAATAAGTTACTTCTTACCGAACGATTGATCAAGCTTGAACCGAACACTTTGTTGACAACCTTAAGCTCTGATTACCAACTCGTAACACCCTTAAATTTCTATTTGAATTTAATAATAATTCATACAATATTATATAAAAGATGTCGAAACTTAATACATAGTTTCCATAGATAAAGTCAAAAGTAGCAAAACATAAGTCAACTAACGACTAATTCAAACATTCATAAGATGTTTAGCAAATAGTTTACATTTCCAAAACATTTTCCATTAGAGTTAAGTAACGCGGAAGCTTCTAAAGTTCGTGTTCGGTTCTTCAAAACATGCTTGATCATCATCCACATACTAGCAACACCTACAAACTGAAACTTTGACAATTATTAGTATTAGAGTTCATGGAATTATGGTTTAATCGAAACTACATTAGAAACATAATCGATTTGCTGTGATATACAAAACTTAACCAACATTTCCAGACTCTACCGTAACTTACGGTATCTACCGTAAGTTACGGTAGTCATTTTATCATTCTGGTCCACCGTAACTCTGGGGTAAACCACCGTAAACATTTGATCTCTACCGTAAATTACGGTGGATACCGTAATTTACGGTAGCCACTGCAATTCTATGTTTTGATGGATTTGGTTGTTTTGCCCAAACCAAATTCTATGATTTCTCATTCAAACCACCAACACACTGATTTCTAGTATCTAATATGTCTTTTATGAACAATAAAAAAGACCGAGTAATCATACTACAATGCATTAACCACGCATCATTTGATAATTTGACCCATTTGGCTCATCTATGGAACCCTCCATTTGTGATGACTACCAACGCGATCCAACCAATTCTTTACCTATTATTCAATATAGCGAACATTATCGCTTTAATTCAACTTGACTTCTATTCTACAATTCGACTACACATATACTAGTTATCAAATTACCCAATGTAACAAGTTAAGTTACATACCTTCAAAGTAAGCCTTTCAAACGCGAGTCGCCACCCGCTTGTCCACTTGACGCTCCTGCGTCCTTTCCTATAGAGTCCATTTATAACATGTTTAGAACTCCCTTTTAAACCATGTATCGCATAGTAAACTGAAACATCATAATTGTGCATTTCAACTTTGAATTTCAGTTTTAAGCCTTCTTTGAGGCATTTTCACAAACACTTTAAGGGCAGATTTTTACATGATTAAATATCAAGTCTCTAGCTTATCATTTAGCCTTAATTTCACATCAATCAACCATTTTACATAATTGTTAGCTTCTAGAATTTAGAAATCACTTCAAAATTGTCAAATTGCACTAGAACCACACCCAATTTCCTAGTGTTTATCAAGTTCTACAAAACCCACTAATCACCTACAATGGTGTTCATGGATTTTACTAAGATTTCACATGCTTTCAACTTGTATTTGTCTAGGGTTTGTCCCTAGACTCTATATTGTCCCTATTTCATCATAAAACAAACATGCAACCATAAATATCAGATTTTCCCAATGTCATGAGAATTTCAAGTTGAGAGTTTTCATCAAATTTTACATACCTTGTAATCCTCTTGTGATGAGGATCAGTAATTTACATTCGGACTTTGATTTGGACTGAGTTTGATCCTTCAATTTAGAGATTTTGTGAGACTTAGGGTTTTGATGAACTTGGCCGCCCCCTGCTCCTTGTCTGATCGATCTCACACACGTATGTGTGTTTGAGATTTTTATTTTTCTTGTTTTAATTATATTAGTTTCAATTTAAGCACTTTCAGCCCCTCAACTATCATTTGGTTCTAACTTTTAGTGTTTTAACCCATTGTAAGTCACTACAAGGCTTTTACCTAACTAGGTTATTTTAATCCTAGTTAGTTCACCGGTTTATTTAGCAGCATTATATTTAAAATAAATGATTTGCATTTTTGGGGTGTTACACCAAACCTTTTTAAAACACGTTTCAGGTAATGACAGTAGATTGGAATAAGAGTGATGATACGACATCGAAAGGCTTAAAGAAGTGGCTAATTTTATCAATTGAATTAAATTAAGAAAACATGGTTTCATATATTCGGGTTTATCCCTTATTAAAGCTACCTCTGTAAAACATGGGTTTTATCCCATCTATTTAATAAATAAAATCCGGTGTTTTCTAAACTCTGATATTTTTCCTAACTCATGGTCCTGATGAATATTTCCGCTGCCATGTTTTTAAAATAACCACCAATACCACTTGACTGCTTGTGGCTCCCGTCCAGGGCGTGGTCGAGGGTCGTGACAGAGGTGGTATCAGAGCCACTGGTTTAAGCAATTGGGTGTTGTAATAATACCTAAACTTAAATGAAAGAGTTAGGAAATTGTTTTTAACTGGTAGCAACAAGGATAGTATTTAGACTTGAACTTAAGAAAGATGTCTTAGTATAAGCTTCGAGATAAGCTAATTACTTGCATAAATAAAGTGTGATGGGTGTTGGTTTGCCATGAGGATGACAACTAGAACATTGCAAGTATGGTAAATAAGCGATAACACTTGGCCACTGTTATTTCTTATTTATTGGTACTACTTGGTTCTAGAATATGATCAATCATGTGAATACTAATTTCCATGTTCTTTGATGAAAGCCTTAATAAAATATTCTTTTTTAAATCATAAAAAAAGATCTATTTATGGGAAATTCAAATTACCTCTCCGGCAAGACTGGGTATGGTGTAGCAGACTCTCCAGCTTGTCCGGGTAAGATGGGGTTACCTCTCCGGCGAGAACCGGGTAAGATGGGGTATATGATACGTCAAACAAGTGACAAAATTCCCTAAATAGTATCATGACCTGATGTCTGACTTGTCTTTGGAAATATGAATCTATTAAATACATTGACCTTATGAATGGTATGTATATTACAGTATGTGAAATATATGATTATATAGATATGTATATCTATAAGGAAATCCAAAAACCATAAGGATTAACAATTTAGAATAAAACACAAGCATGTGTGTCAATGATAATTCTAGATTTCTTTATTAGGAATCTCTTGTATACATCTATAATTCCGATATCGAACATTATTTCGTTTGATCATCTGTCTCTTAACTCGTGCGACAAGAAGTATATGAACCCTTTATGTTGGGATGCCATCGAAAGTATAAGAATTCCCTTTGCGTTACCTTAGATTATTAACGCATTAGGAAACCTGTAGCTAAAGTTGTGCTAGGCACTAAACGTCTCAAAACCTACGCTAATGAGAATAATTCTACTTTCTTTAAGAACTCTTGCGAAGATAATAGTGACCACGACTAGATGCACTTACAAAGACTCTTCACCTATAATCCTACTAAGATTACCAGTAACAAAAGAATTGTTGCAACAATACATGGGCTTAAAGGACTGAAGTGTCATAACCATTAGTACATATGTTAAGAAAAATGAAGTTATGTATGCTTCAAAAATTTAGACATTTAGATAGTGAGACCCGAGCTTCAAAACACATGGTCAAGACATATGCCATGACATGGAGAGAACTGACAGAAAGGAAATTATGTCTGCTTCATAAAAAGGAACAAATGGAAACGATGACTCCTGGGGGTTTGCAAGCCAACCGGGGAAGTGACCACAAGGAGGCAAGACAGACCAGCCGACAAAGTTCGTCTCTGTGAGGAAAGCTGCGAGTTATGCACGGAAGTAAGACATAGCGTATATGGTCTCGGAGTTCATTCACACTAGAGGCATGGAACTTAAAGAAATTTCGAACGACGTTTCCCAGAGGATCTACTTAGACTATCACCCGATCGTGAGAAGAAACTTAGAATTCATCCGAGACTAGGAACAACACCGATTGTTATATCACAAAGTTAAGACTAATGTAGTAGTTAATGCTTTAAGTCATAAGTTTCATAGGAAGCCGAATTAAGTACGTGCTCTTAGATTAAATTGCGGATAGATTTAATGAAATAATTAAAGAGTACCCAAGAAACGGCAATCAAGGATGATGCTAAAGGATTATAAAGAAATAATGAAGGAATCAGAAAAAGGAACTAATGGAAATTAGTGATTCCATAAAGAATTCGGGTACCTATTCAAGGAAACCTGCAAGAAAGGATTCTCGAAAAAGCCCATAGAACTAAGTATTTGATACATCGTGTAAGGTATCGAGGTTTGAATCACTGATAAATAGAAATGAAAAAGGATGTAGCAAGTTATGTCTCTAAGTATTTAATCGATTAGCAAGTTAAAGCTGAGCATTAGAACCCTTTAGGTTTACCTCAACGATAAAGATATCAGTATGGAAATGAGATTGATAACAATGGATATTATTACCAAATTACCCAAAACAAGAGACGACACAATCTGGGTGATTGTGGATAAACTAACCAAGTATGCTCAAATCCCTACCAATGAAAGGAACCTTTTAGTATAAGACACTTAATTAAGATTGTGTGGAAACAAAATAGTCTCATTACATAGAATCCTGTTATTTATTGTATTAAACCAAATTAGTCATTTCACTTCTCATTTCTGGGAAAATTTTAACCCGACTTATTTTGAGTAGTGTAAAGGAACACTACAAAACATAGAAAGAAGTGCTAAGTACATGTGCAATAATATTGGTGAAAATGGGACTATCACCCATAATATTTTCAAGTATTAGTATTGCCCGTTTGAAGCACTTTATGGATGAAGGTACCATCCATTATGTCGAGCAGAAATATGAGAAAAACAACTATCAGGCCATTAGATCGGCAAACCGTTAGAATTTCAAAATCAGAAAAAGAATGATACAATAAGTTCTCCATGGAAAAGAATAGTCTGATTCAGTAAGAAAGGAAAGTTAAGTCCAAGGAATATTGAACCATTTAAGGTTACTAAGCAAAGTGGACCAGTAGCCTATCAGCTAAAATTACTAGAAGAAATGACAAGTATACATGATATATTTCATGTATATATTTAAAGAAATGCTTAGCTGATAAATCTTCACTTATACCTCTTCAAGATATAGAGGAAAATGAATTGAAGGACCTTACAAGTCAAAGATAAGAATCTCAAAGCATAGAGAATAGTTCTGGTCAAAGTAAGATGGAATTCAAAGCAAGGACCAGAATAGACTTGGGAATCGAAGATAAGACGGAAGTAACCACACTTGTTCCAGCAAATCTCGAGGACGAGATTTAAAACAAGGTGGGGAGGATGTAACGACCCTCGACCCATAAACAAAATCCGAAGTATGCACGATAAAACTTGAATACCTGATGGTTGATGAACCAACCCGCATAAAAGTACCTTTAGTAAACTCGCAATTATAAACTGAACAATTTAGGATCAAGACCCAAAAATACGCGAATAGCACCAGCACGAAAATCGAGAAAAATGCACGATTGGACGAGAAGGGCGGCCAAGGACACGTGTCACGACACTGCGACACGTGTCAGGCCTACGTGTGACACGTGGCGACCGAAGCCAGGTCGACCCTCCCCGGGACACGCGCCAGGGGAGGCCGACCCGTGCGCGACACGCGGGGGAGACCCAAATGAAGTATATAACAGGCAGCAGTGGGACTGAAATCTGTGCACCAGTTCGATCAAATTTTGATGAACTTACTCTTTCGTATCTCTGTTTCTTTGCTCAAAACCCCTAAAACCCCGAAGCTCTGCTCGTAATCAGGGTAATACCTCTAATCACGGACAGGGTACTATATTCGATTGATTGAAACCGATCCAATGGACGTTTAAGTGCTGCCTATATACGGCTATACTTTGTCATTCGTTGTGGGGTCTGATCTCGTTATTATCGTTAAAATAGAATTGGGTCAATACACTAATACGAGTTCCATTGTATCTAGAATTAGAACTCATAACCAGGAGGCTGCTAAACTAGAATACTTAGCGATTAAGTAAACTTAGTGTTTAAGTAAGCTTAGCGATTAAGAAAACTTAATAGCTAAGGAAACTTATGTCACACCCTGGCTTTGCGGAAGCGTGGTTATTTTGGTGTGACTTCTTAATACCATAGCTTAATCATAACAAAGCTATATGATAATAAAACCATGCAAGATCATCCATAGATTTAAGTTTTAAAACCAAAGTAACATAACATTGTCTTGGAACTACACCATCATAACATAAAACATTGTTTTGAAAGACATAAACATCAACATGAATAAAACGCAGTTTAAGATTTGTGACTCGTCCAGGAAAAAGTCACATTTCCTAAACAGGGATGACCTCGGAACCCATATGCAGCGGGAAAACACAACATACCGCGCCAGATCTTTAATTCCCTGAAATACATGTAAGTTGAAAAATCAACAATAATGTTGAGCGAGTTTATGTGTAAGTGAGTAAATAAACCTTTGTATGTATAAAAACCCTGGTATGTAGCAAATAAGGAAAAAGAGATCACCAATGGTTTGCAAGGCCATTGATATGTGTGAAGTGCAAGTAGGAAGACTCAAACCTAGCAGATTTATGTGTCGGGCACTTAGTCACCACCTGGTCCATTAAGCGGGCTCAGGAGTGGGGCTCGCTACACCCAAATAGATCTATCACTAATGTCCCTCGGTCCTATAACGAGGATTAATGGCCTCAAGTTGCGCCTACTCACTCACATGATTTGTACGTCCTAACCCTCCTTAAGCTAACCATACCATGTAAAAAGTATTCGTAATCATAGTAACATGTATTTCACCCCCGCAGTATAAAAACTGAAAACAGTTAAGAGAAAAGGGGGACATGAACTCACTGTGGTGCGTCTCTACCAAGTATATCTCCTGATCAAGCAGCTGTGCGACGACCTACACGTACTAAGTCTATTAGACGGACGGCCGTGCCTTGGCTTAAGGTTTAAGTTTTTGGGAAATAGTTAGACAACTATTTCGTGTTTATATTTTTGTAAATACTTGGTAATTATTCTCCTTCCCAAGGATGGGGGATTTAATACATGTGCGTTCGTAAACTTCGAAATATATTATTAAGTCTCACTTAATATATTTTATTTCTTACTTCAAAATATAATCATTAACATTCGGTAATATTATTTTTACCCTAAAAATAATATTTGTATATTTCACAAAATAATCATAAACATTTTACAAGTAACGCTTATGAAAAGTATATATACTAAATACATATATTTATCACGTTTCATTTTGTGAAATCCCACCTCCGATATTTTGTAAATAAGTCGTGGCGAAATCTATAATTTGAAAACAAGTCAAAATGTAGATTTACAACACTTGTAGTGAAAATATCCCCAAGTGTTAGGTTTTTAGAAAAATTTCGCCAGAGTTTCCCCTGTAACTGGAGGTGGCCACGCTTTCAAGCGTATCATTTTCTTTTAAAATTCAAATCAACAATTTTCTCAATCAACAATAAACAATATTCAAACCATCAAACTAGTTAAACTAGATGTAAATCGCAAAAATTACATGAACTTGTAGTTTTTCCAAAAATATGTAGTAAAGCTCCTTACTTTTAGTGTATCTTTATATAAATCCATCCGGTTTCATAAAAGTCTCGTTTTTAAAGAAATTCCATCTTTACAACTTCTTGTAAAATTTGACAAAACTAGTTCTTTGTCGAAACTTAGTGTTACACAAGTATTTACACACTTGTGTGTTTGCTAAAATCATTCTTGTTTATGAAAGATCCGTCTTTAAAAGTATGTTTTCTCTTGACACGTGGTCCTTTGAAAATACTGCTTGTAGATCCGTAGATCTACTAGTTTTAAACACTATTTCGTGAGTAAAGTCGATTTTACACAAGTTCAAGTTTCTCGTGTGGTAGAGTTTCATCACTTAACCCTTGTTATACTTAAACAAGCTCTATGTCATGATCCATGATCATGACCAATCTGGGTTAAACGATGATCCGAGCTACCACATCATAGATCGGCCCTAATTAGTTACACAAAACAAGTCTTGCTAGATTTACACAACATCATAGCTTTTAACCATCATTTTTAACATTTTTAGTAGACTTTTTCGTATCATTTTGCATGTTCATAAATTTTAACCGTCATATATCGTTTTAACCACTTTAGAATGGATCAAGAAGGCGTTTAGAGTCACTTACTACTAGCTCGAGGCAAGGGAAGAAACTAGTCGAAAAATGCGTGGATAAAAGCAATGTAGCGAGGTCCTTCGCAATCCGAGTGCACCAAGCTTCCTTATACGCGATCCTTAACCCTTGTATGATCTTGGAATGCCTTGAATGGAATCGAAAAATGATGGATGGGGGTGGGTGGTTCTCGGCCGAAAGTGTCAAGAGAGGGAGAGAGTAGTGTGAATTTGTTTAGTGGTGAAATGATTATGATGGATCAATGCTACTACTTATGGACAAAGCTTAAGTTAATTACCCAAAGGTTACAATGTCATCAAGATATTAGACATTAGGATTATAATATTCAAATATAGGACAAGGGGTGTCCCCCATGAGGACCGAACTCGTTAGGGGGGGGGGGGGGTATTCGGTTAGATTGTAGCTAAATAGATAAGTATTAGTTAGGTATTTAGGAGATTAAACCATTTACTAGTATGTTATGCATTGTAGCGGGTGTTAGGGTATACGGGGACCCTAACTGGCTCAGAAAAGAAAAACAGTGTTGATGACAATATTTTTATGTTCCGGGTAAAGTCCGGTTGTTTGGTTGGATAGTAATCCGTCAAAGTGCTTAACAAAGCTTTAAAGTGTCGTTATTATTATTTTTAGTGACACAATTTATTCCCGACACTTTGGAAAGTGTCTAGTAATATTTTTCTCATGTTTTGGCACTCTATTAGGTAGCTTAATGCTGAATTTTTATGTTAAAGTGCTGAATTTTGTACTTAAGGTACGTTTTAGGCACATCCGGTCACTGTAATCTCATTCCTAGTGACGCAGTTCTACAACCCTTATATCCCTGCACTCAAACTATCTCAGGCTCTTACAGGCCTTAGAGGCAGTACCTGCCTGGTGCTAGTTATGACAGCACGTTTAATAGGTTATCCGTTCATTGTGCTACTGTGCTTTTGGTGCATCAAGGTTGTCACAAAGGTGCTATAAGCAAAACATGGAGTGACAGGAAGTAAAGTATGATGCAAGTAAGTACATGTATCAGTATTCAAGTAGCAGTTTATCCACAAGTTCAAGTAAGCACAGTAATTAAGCAGTAATTAATTATTAATTAAGTCGTATGGATACCTGGTTTAGTGAGGGTTGTCACATTCTCCCCCCGTTAGAAAAATTTCGTCCCGAAATTTTAAGTTCTGCTTGTAGATGCAGGGTTCTTAGGAAATAGGTAGGGGTATTTCTCTTTCATCTGGTCCTCACGCTCCCAGGTGTATTCAGGACCATGAATGGCATTCCAACGAACCTTGACGAGCTTGACACTGCTCCGGCGGGTCTTGTTTATTTTCCAATCCGTAACCTCCACCGGTTCTTCAACGAAATGGAGCGTGTCGTCAACATGAATCTCGTCGGTGGGAATGGAAATGGTATCTTGAGTTGGACTTTTCTTCAGGTTGGATACATGAAATGTATCGTGAACTCCATTCAGTTCAGCAGGTAAGTCCAGCTTGTATGCTACTAGCCCTATTCTTTCCAAAATTCTGAAAGGGCCAATGTAGCGCGGATTTAACTTCCCACGCTTTCCGAAGCGTGCCACACCCTTCCAGGGTGAAACTTTCAATAAAACCATATCTCCAACTTGGAATTCCAAATGTTTCCGGTTTGGATCTGCATAGGCTTTCTGTCTTTCGCGAGCTGCTTCGATGCGTTTTCGAATCTGCGCAATCTTGTCTGTCGTCTCTTGGACGATTTCGGGACCAACAAGCTGCCTATCACCTGCGTCAGCCCAGCATAGGGGTGATCGGCACTTGCGTCCGTAAAGAGCTTCGAATGGCGCGGCTCCAATACTGGTGTGGTAGCTGTTGTTGTATGAAAATTCGACCAGTGGCAAATGCTTATCCCAGCTATCGCCCAAATCCATAACACATGCTCTCAGCATATCTTCCAAGGTCTGAATAGTCCGCTCGCTTTGACCGTCGGTCTGAGGGTGAAAAGCAGTGCTCAGATTTAATTGTGAGCCAAAAGCTTCTTGGAAGGATTGCCATATCCTTGATACAAATCTCCCATCTCTATCAGAGATGATTGAGAGAGGCACTCCATGACGTGCGACGATCTCTCTCATGTATATTTCTGCCAGTTTGCTGGTGTTATCCTTCTCTTTGATTGGCAGAAAGTGTGCGGACTTTGTTAGGCGGTCAACTATCACCCAGATAGTGTCATGACCTCTTGGCGTTCTTGACAACTTTGTAATAAAATCCATGGAGATTTGTTCCCATTTCCATTTGGGAATCTCAGGTTGTTGCAGAAGTCCTGAAGGCTTCTGGTATTCCGCTTTCACCTTAGCACACGTTAGACACTTGCTCACATAAACAGCAACATCGCCCTTCATCCTAGGCCACCAATAGTAATCCTTGAGATCTTGGTACATCTTATCCGCTCCTTGATGGATAGAGTACCGTGATTTGTGAGCTTCATCAAAAACAACTTTCCTTAAACCACCAAACAGAGGAACCCAAATCCTTTTCTCAAAACATAACGTTCCTTCCTCGTTTGGCACCAATAGCTTCTCCATCCCACGGAGATATTCTTCTTCAAGATTTCTTTCCTTAAGAGCTTCTTTCTGCGCGGCACGAATGCGCAAGGAAAGATCGGTTTGGATAATCATTTCTAAATCCCTAACCCTTATGGGCTTGATCCTCTCTTTTCGACTTAGGGCGTCCGCAACCACATTCGCCTTCCCTGGATGATACTTTATCTCGCAATCGTAATCATTTAGCAACTCCACCCATCGTCTTTGTCTCATATTCAACTCCTTCTGGTTGAATATGTGTTGTAGGCTCTTATGATCTGTAAAAATTGTACATTTCGTACCATATAGGTAGTGTCTCCAGATCTTTAAAGCAAATATCACTGCGCCTAGCTCCAAATCGTGCGTGGTATAGTTCTTCTCATGTACCTTCAACTGACGTGAAGCGTAAGCAATAACCTTCTGGCGTTGCATCAACACGCAACCCAATCCTTGACGCGAGGCGTCACAGTATACCACGAAATCGTCAGTACCTTCCGGTAGTGCTAGAATTGGCGCATTGCAGAGCTTATCCTTCAACAGCTGAAACGCTTCTTCCTGTTTGATTCCCCAATCAAACTTCTTATCTTTCAGGGTGAGGAGCGTCAATGGTTGAGCGATCTTCGAAAAATCCTCAATGAACCTTCGATAGTAGCCAGCCAAACCCAAGAATTGTCGAATCTCGGTTGGCGTCTTTGGCGTTTCCCAATTCTTGATCGTCTCGATCTTGGTTGGATCCACATGGATTCCATCTCCATTCACCACATGTCCAAGAAATTGGACTTCACGTAGCCAAAATTCGCACTTAGAGAATTTGGCATACAGCTGTTCTTTCTTCAGCAGCTCCAAAATAGCTCTTAGATGCTGTTCGTGCTCAGCCTTTGTCCTTGAATAAATCAAGATGTCGTCGATAAACACAATCACGAACTTGTCCAAGTACGGCTTGCAAACTCTATTCATCAAATCCATAAAGACTGCAGGTTCGTTTGTCAACCCAAACAGCATGACAAGGAACTCGTAGCGTCCGTAACGAGTCCTGAAGGCTGTCTTCGGGATACTCTCCTCTTGTATCCTTAACTGATGGTATCCAGATCGCAAATCGATCTTTGAGTAAAAGCTTGAACCTTGCAGTTGATCAAACAGATCATCAATTCTTGGCAGAGGATATCTATTCTTGATCGTCAGCTTGTTCAGCTCCCGGTAGTCTATGCACATATGAAAACTACCGTCCTTCTTTTTGACAAATAGGACCGGAGCTCCCCAAGGCGAGAAGCTTGGTCGGATAAATCCCTTGTCTAACAACTCTTGAAGTTGTGTCGACAATTCTTGCATCTCAGACGGGGCAAGTCTATAAGGTGCCTTAGCCACAGGCGCGGCGCCTGGGACTAAATCGATGTGAAACTCCACTTGCCTCTGAGGCGGCAGTCCAGGCAAGTCCTCCGGGAAGACTTCCGGATACTCCCTCACGACAGGGATGTCTTCGATCTTCGGTTCTGCAGCTTTCTTGTCTACAATGTGTGCCAGGAAGGCAGCACGCCCTTTTTGCAAACACTTTCGCGCTTTCAGGCAGCTGATGATTCTTAAAGGCGTATCACGCTTTTCGCCATGTACCACAATTGTTTCGCCATCTTCGGTCGGGATACGAACGACCTTTTCATGACAAACAATTTCTGCCTTGTTGCTTGATAACCAATCCATTCCTACTACTACGTCAAAGCTCCCCAGCTGGATTGGTAGTAGATCCAAAGTAAACTCACATTCTCCCAACTCGATTGCACAACCTCTGATCACTTCATTGGCTTCTACTAACTTCCCATTAGCCAATTCGATTGAGTAGGGAATATCTAACTTACTAGCGGCTAAACCAAGCATATTCTTAAATTCTAACGATACGAAGCTATAGTCGGCACCAGTATCAAATAAAACGGATGCATAGCGTTGGTTTACAGGGAACGTACCAGTAACGACATTGGGGTCCTGTCGTGCTTCCCTCGCTTCGATATGGAACACTCTTCCACGGGCTTGGTTCAACTCTGGGCAGTTCCTCTTAAAGTGCCCGATATCACCACAGTTAAAGCATCCAAGTCTTTGCCCGTTTCCACCTCCATTTCCAGCTTGGTTATTCCTTTGGTTATGATTCACAGCGCCTGCTTGATTCGCATTGTTGCCTCGATTCCCATTACCTCCATTGTTTCCTTGTGGGCGATTTCCAATTCCACCCCGGTTATTGTTTTTGTTTCCAAATCCTCCTTGGCCTCCCTGACCAACAGTGGCCCAACAAGAATCCTTCAAGTGGCTAGGTTTCCCACACGCTTCACATACCTTCAAACTACATCGGCCAGAATGGTGACGCTGGCAGGTGTTGCACTTGGGCTGGGTGCCCATATATCCCTTTCCTTTCTTTCCACCACCAGCTGTAACTTGAGCTGGCGCGTTTGGCTCTCCTTTCTTAACAACACCACTAATTCCTTGTTTAAAGTTCGAGAACTTTCGTTTGTTACCTCCGGATGACTCGACGTGAGTCTCTTTCTTCTTTGTCTCGATCTCACCAAACTTGTTCAGGCGGATAGCCTCCTCGGTGAGAGCTACGCTCAAATCGATTGCCTCAGTAATTGTTGCAGGCTTGGAGGAGGTCACCATGCTTATGATTTGAGGAGCTAATCCCCAAATGAAGCGTTCAATCCGCTTGAATTCTGGAGTGACCATATAGGGTACCACATGCGACAGGTCGTGAAACCTCTGAACATATTCTGCGATCTTCGGACCTTCCATCTTCAAATGCCAGAACTCAGTTTCCAATCTTTGGATTTCAGCGCGAGAACAATACTTTTTGCGCATTAGTTCCTTCAGTCCGGTCCATGTTAGTGCGTAGGCAGCAGCTTCACCAAGTGTCTGTACTTGCAAATTCCACCAAGATAGGGCTCCATCCAGAAATAGCCCAGAAATGTAGGTGACTTGCTGGTTTGGTGCACATTTGCTCATGCGGAGAACAGATTCAGTCTTCTCGGCCCATCGAACAAATGCGACAGCACCTCCGGTGCCATCAAAGTTGACAGGCTTGCAGTCTAAAAACTGCTTGTAGGTGCACCCTGCACATACGTTACAACATATGAATGGCATTAGCATCCTTGCTAGAGATATCCAATTAGATCATGGTATGTCTTAATGAGTTAGTATTACCATGAGGTGGATTGTTGTTGCCATTGTTGTTTGAGCTGCTTCCGCTGGGTCCTCCTTGCGAGGCG